>LSHF01000079.1:0-119182 GCA_001660795.1 Leptoxyphium fumago
GCCGAGGCCACCGCCCACGACAAGGACCACAAGAACACCCGCGAGATCGAGCAGCAGAGCCAGAAGGCCATCCAGGCCCAGTTCGCTGCCCGTGAGGGCGAGACCGAGGAGCAGGCCCAGGCTCGCATCCAGAGGGATCCAGACATCATGGCAATCCTCCAGGACCCTATCATGCAGTCCATCCTACAGCAGGCAAAGGGCGACCCCGYCKCTCTTATCCTTACCATCTTTGACATGTACTCCATACACGAGCTGGCACCCCCCTGTACCTCTACCAGCTACTCTGAGCGCTCTATCTGTTCTGCCTGCTTTGCCATGGCTTTCTCGGGACCTTCTGCGCCATCTTCGCCCGCTTTGCTCTTCCGTTCAATCTTCCGAAGGATTCTGGCTGGGTTACCAGCTACAACGTGGTAAGGAGGGACATCCTGTGAAGTGCCAATGTGTTAGCTCTTCAACATCGCTCCCACTTATCGACCGATGTCACTCTCGGGCAGATTTCAAGCCACGTCAGACTTGCCTTGGTCACAATACTTCCCGCTCCCACCGTGCACCCATCGCCAATCTTCACACCTGGCAGTATGACAACATTTCCTGCTATCCAGCAATCTGATCCAATAGTGATGGTACCTCCTAGCTCGGGCCCGTTTGTCCCATTCCGCAGCTCCGGGTCTAGAGGGTGGGTGCCGCTGAAAAGTGACACATTAGGGCCGAGAAGTGTTCGCGACCCAATCGACACAGTGCAAGTGTCAAGGATGGTGCAATTGAAGTTGATGAACACGTTGCTTCCGACTTTGACGTTGGTCCCATAGTCTATGTTGATGGGCCGTTCGATCCAAGGGTATTCATGTAACACGGCGTCTTCTTCCTCTTCCGTGGCCCCTGGAGGCGGGAGTGCGCGATCGCTTTTGGTTATACTGCCCAGATTCTCAGTTCAACCATCCAACGTCATGCCTCTGAAATGCCAACCCGCCTGATGTAGTAGAAGATGTCTGGCCTAGGCATTGTGCAAAACCCGAGGCTAGGACTCACTCTTTCCAGTGCTCTGCTATTTGTCGGCGAGTCAACTCTCCTCCATTGTTGAGTCGAGCAACGGCATGTCCACATCGCCTACGAGCAGCCACAAGCTGGGGAGAAAAGGCGTAGTAAAGCTCGCCTCGCCGCATGCGGCGGAGGTTATCTTCTTCATCAATTTCGGAAAGCATAGCGTATGCCGGCGTGCTGCTACTGTTTGTCGTTGCAAGTGATCACTGCTGGAAACTATTGGCAATAAAGGAACCTCGCGAATCCCATGGGGGACACAATCAATTTAAAGCTGTAAACGCCTCTGGCAGAAGATTATGGTACCCAACATTAACCATGACGACTCGGATCCTGTACGTGGCATTATGCATGGCTCCTAGCATCCAAGTGCCTAGGTAGGTAGTACGAAAGATGATCGATTACAGGGGCCAGTGTTTGGGGCGAAAAGTCTAGATTCGACCTTACCCTTTTCAGCTTTCAGAGCCCGCTGGCAGATCCGACCTTACTCTTTTCAGCTTTCAATATGCGCCGGTAGATTTGTCCTTACCCTTTTCAGCTTTCAGAATGCGCTGGTAGATCTGACGTTGCCTATAAAACATCATTGTTTTATGTAGGCTCTAGTTACAGCCTTGATAAGACGGTATCTGTCTTTCTGCGTATCTGAGATAAATTCGGATAAAACTGAACTATTTGGGCTAATTGCCTTGTGAGTAGGATTCCGCTAATAACGCATGTGTAGACAAGATAAAATCAAACTTACAAAGTCGTTCACTGAACCGGACTTGAAGTTCTTTGCTTTCAGAGGCCATCTTTCACTGATTGGCAAGGCGAGTACCGCACCGTCTCAGTATGGAAAGCTTGACTACTTTTCCATTTTTGGCTTATAGGCTGTGGTTTGAAACGATGTCATCAAACGAATCAGAGGCACTTCACTTAATCAAAAAGGCCCGCCAGATTCGATATCAGTCTCTCCTGGAAGAGGCAATCTTGGATGCTCTCGAGAAGGTCCGATCTTATGGTATCTCTCTGAACGAGAGACTGATATCTTAGAGCACTATTACGCCATTACTGTCCTTGGCCACTGGAAAGGTGCACTCTGCCTATGTTCTTGTAGCTGATAAGACGCTACTCGAAGCGCGAAATACATCCCCTATCGCAAGGTGAAGTCAGTTTCGAGTCTTGTTGTCAGCTATATCTTGTACTATTCCTCTTTAGGTTTATAACATGCGCGGTGAACCCCATGCTTCAGACATGAAGCATATGCCTCTCACCGTTTCCTGTCCTAGGTAAAGGTGGGGTCAGTATTAAAGATTTCAGGCTGGTCTCATCCCACCATACCATCCGTCGAATTCTCCTCATTGACTCAAGAACCTTCTCGGCAACAGACATAACCTACCATAGAGACATAAACTCTCCCCTTCTCCCGCAATGGCTACCATCATATACCATCAGCCGAACAACGCAGTCGGCGAAAATTGCCAGGAAGCTGGATTTTCAAACGCTGTCGTCCTTCCTGTGAATGCCAAACTCGTTATTACCGCCGGACAGGCAGGCGTCAACGCGAATACTGGAGAACTTGTCGAGTCCTCAGTGGCGGATCAGATTGAGGCAGCTTTTATTGGAGTGGATCTTGCTCTCAAGGCGGGCGGCGTGACCAAAGGATTGGCGGTCGCACACAAAATCTTGACATTCTTGATTGACATGCGCTACGAAGATGTGATGATGAAGATTTGGAAGAGGCTCTACCCTGACCATCGTCCAACTTGGATGTGTGTGGGAGTGTCAAATCTCAGCATGAGGGGAATGTATGTGGAGATGCAGGCTGAAGCCATTTTACAATGAGTGTCAGCATCACTTATGGGAGGTCCTTTCGTCTCCTACCATTGAAATGTGAGGTTGTGTTGCAAATTTGGTGTTATTTTAATCTCCTGAAGCTTTATCCAATTGGATTTATATCGACCTTCAAGTCCAAAAGTGAATCGTAGTTTTGCTAATCATTAGCCAAAGGCTTCGCTTTGATTAATGGCTCAGACTATTTGCAAGGAATAAAACCAAATAGAATGGCAGTATCTAAGGTGAAGTGCGAACGTCAGGTGGAGGCCACGTGGCAACTTCATTGTATAGAAAGAAGCATTCTCTTTTGGCAGGATTATTTTCGAAAACGAGGAAACTTCGGCCGTGTAGATTGAATATATGTCTTCACAATGCCTCGTCTATTTCTTTATATGCAAGAGTGACCGGCGAAGAGCGACCAACCAACGACATGAATGCCGAAAGCAAGACCACATTCCATATTCGTAAGAACCCATTCCATTATCCTCGAAAAGCAAAAAGCAAGTTCAGAGTTCGGAGCTGCAGCATGAGTCATCCAAGGTCATGGGAGCTTCATCACAAACCAGGCTCGACTTATTAGTAGCTTGGCTTGATCGTGGGACGTCATTGCTTGGATTCACTTCAAAGAAGTTTGCTGGTTTCAAGGTCACAATCATTGCCTCAGATGGCATAACAGGGAAGTCTATTAGAAGGCTTTCGGTTAGTTAAAACTGCATTTTGTATTGTTTTATGCTGGGGATAAGGAGAAGAGGACACACCTTCAGGTCGAGGCAGGTGAGTTATAGCAAAGGTGTGCCAGAGTACGACATCCTCATTGGACGCCTTAACATCTCGTTTGGACCATACTCCTAGGCCCGTATCTTCACGACTCTGGTTGGTGAATTCTCCTGCAGCATAGAGCTGATCATCTTCGTACTTGGTAACCCAGATTGGCTTTGTCGCAAATTTGCCACGCTTTTGATTAAATGTATGTGGCCTCATCATCATCATTTGCGACGAGATACCGTGAAGTTTGTAAGAGACCGGCTTATTGGAGATCTTATTTCTAACTGAAGGGTTCTGGATTTTGAAAGTCCGAGATCTTCTGGGGTCGAGATCATAGCCGCCCGGCCTGTGGACTACTGTCTCCAAAGCTTTGAATGCGACTCCAAATGGATCCAACGCCGGATCTTCGTCCAAAGGCACCACGTCATCATAAGAAACGGTATTCTGGTGACCATCCAGAGCAGGGTCGATACGGATGTTGAACAGGTGCTGGTGGTTGACTGCAAGAACCCCTGGAGCCACTACCGTTCCCCATGGCACCTGGACGCCCTGTCTGATGGGCATTGTAGACACAATACCGGTGGCTCGGACCTCAAAGTGAATGTTTGCCGCCTGGTCAAGCTTGTAGATTAACGCATATTCGTAGTTCGCCACAGTGGCCGTGCATTGAATCACTAACTGCCGAGAGCGCACGACGGAAGAGGTCTGGGAGCGGAAGTTGGTGTGTTTCCAGCCAATACCATCATCGACTTCATGCATGCAGACCACATTCGGGACGGTGATTGGTACACCACTTGAAGTAACACGGCAGCCGTCAAAGTATTTAATGTGGCCAAGACAGTCGCAGCCAAGCTTAAGAGAATTGGATGTGAGGCCGAGTCCAGAGTCTCCAAGGTCAAACGCTTGTTTACGGTGATATGGGGATCGCGGATCTCCGTATGGGACTGTCATCTCACTCATTGAGAGCCGGTAAAAAAGCGACCTTCCATCATAGGTGACATTGTGGAGAACCGGACCCTCGCGAAGTGTCCAGCCAAGTACGAAGTTCCATTTCTGCCAGG
Source organism: Leptoxyphium fumago (assembly GCA_001660795.1). Lineage (NCBI taxonomy): Eukaryota > Fungi > Ascomycota > Dothideomycetes > Capnodiales > Capnodiaceae > Leptoxyphium > Leptoxyphium fumago. Next base: position 4,680 of record LSHF01000079.1, read on the forward strand.
ACACCTGACGTCCATCAACCTGAAACGATGGTCCTTCTGGTTGTTGGACAATCAGAGGCTTCAGATCTTTCCTGAACTCCTCGGGCCTCATCAATGTTTCAGCATACTCTACGGCAGACACAGGGCTCCACGATTGCGTCTCTGTGGTGGATGCATCTTCTCCCATCGGAAGATGTTCCATGGCAACCAGTTCCTTGGTGACTGCATCAAATACTGGCGAGAGGGGTGCTGGCAGTGAGTAATGATTGGCTTCCGGGTCGTCGTTCAGAACAATGTACATATAGCATTGGAACAGCCGACGGCGCTCAGTGGCCGTGTCTGTCCCGTACGCCCAGGGGTCATTGATTACTTTGGCGCTTTATGAATTGTAGGGTTAGCATTGGGCGTATGAAATCCTTAGTGCTAATACTGCTTACCCTTCTGGTAGATTCAATTTTTGGACCTCTTCTAAAACTCTAGGATGTGAGTTGCAGAGTGCTTCCATCTCCTCATATTCATCCGCGTCCACCTAAAAGCAGCATGACTCAGTTTTGTGGAACGTGGCTGTTTGCTGGAGAAAAACTTACTGGTCCTTGGACATCTGGAAGGCTTTCCACCGATACAACCGCCCTGGCGGTGACATCCACAATCGCTTTTTGAAATACAGCATCTAGCCGTTGATGGAAGTAAACTCTTGCTCTACGGTTAGGAGCCTGGGCCAGTCTTCCATTCTTCTTTGCAATCGACCAGGTAACGACTTCGCTCTTGGGACATTCCAGCGCATCGACAAATCTGAATCTCAATGGCGCCCCATCGAAATGCTCCCGCAAGATTTTGACAGCCTGAGACAGCTCCGAGGTCGAGATCGGGTCGAGTGGGTGCGACATCTTTGGATCTTTGAAAAAGAGAAATTTGTTGGGTTGAGAGAGAAATCAAAATTGTGATTGTTTGAAGTGGTCAGGTATCAGCCCGTGTTTATATAATGGTGAAGGACTGACATAATGCATGTCACCCACCTGGTGGACCACCACCGATGTAGAGGACGACATTAAAGGCGGAAACCAAGAACCAAATCTGGTATAGGCTGCGCAATGTCTGTGGTAGGGCCCTAGTCGTATCATTATTTGCCGCGCCGCTTATCAACATCCTGCGCTTGACTGACGGTAGAATATTGTTTCCAACTTGGATTGACGTTATTCACAGCCATATACTGTACATTGCAATCAACTACCGAGATAAGAATGGAACGATTTGAATAGTGTTCTACAACATCAGATGATAAGTAAGTAACCAGCGTTCGGCTTCGCATGAATGGTCGGTTCAGGTCTTCGCTTATTACGTGACTGCACGTCCTGCCATAGAGCCTTATCAAAGCTGGACTCTGTCTATGTTACATGACTCCCTTGAGACGATTGAGTTACGCTATCTGCAACAAGAGACACCGGATTTACCATGCTATCCACTTTTGCATCGAGAATACCAAGCTCATCTTCATCATGGAATATGTAGATCCCTACAGAAGAGCACTGAGTTTAATATTTGAGAGGGTCTTGTGATCCATAATCAAGATAATGACCATTCTTTTCTTGATGGCGTGGGATCGTTCAGGGCCCTGCTAAGGCGGCTATGCAGTCTTTTGTGACGGCATGACAACTGAAAAATGCAGTTTTTTGTCCACCGAAGGTAACACCTCAAGATCATCACTCAAGGTATCGTTCTGTCCTTCAGAAGATACAGTCAACTCAATACCATTGAGGGTTTGGAAGCTAATGGCGACTGGTGGCCCTGAGAAGCTGTTGCGCCCCTTGACCAGGTATGAGATCAGGCTGATCGTAGCAAATCCAATGAACACTGCACTGGTGTAGTTCATGCTTGCCGGAGTGACAGGTAACTGAGCCGGCATGCAGAACAGAACCAGTGCCACAGCAACCCAACAGACAGAGATGAGGTTGATCAGGAAGCCCCACTTACCCAATGAGTAGGGGGAGTGTTTCACCAGCTTTCGTCCTCGCAAAAGTGATATAAGGATTGGAGACGCAAAACACGCCGAGAGGCAAATGCTCGTGGCACCAGTGAAAGCGTTAAATGCAGCTGCTGATCCAAAGAATATAAGGCCCAAAAGACATATGACAGTTGTCGAGAGAAGCAAACCATAAAGGGGTATCTCAAGCCCGTCATGAACCTTACTCCAGTGCCGAGAACCTGGAACAGCTCCATCGCGAGCGAAGGCGTAAACACATCGGGAGGATGTCGTAAGAGCTCCAATGCCTGCAAAGAGCATCACGCCAATGACCAGGATCAACAAGCCAAGTCCCGCTGCAGGTGACCCTGTGGCCTTCAAGAAAATGAATCCAATTGGCATACCATTAGTATCTTCCAGCAAGTAGTCGACGTTAGGGAGTACGAAAAGGATTGGGACCAGATAGGCGATCCCAGTAATTCCAGATGCCACTACTGAAAGCACGATTGCTTTTGGCACTTCCTTGTGCGGGTTTTGAACTTCTTCACACATGGCAGCAATCATCCCATATCCAGTGAGAGTATATGTCGCTTGCAAAAGGCCGATGCCAAAAGACCAGCCAGCTGGCCTGCACCATATGTCAGTAAGAAAATTATCATTCAAGTGTCCGGCGAAACCTCTTACCACCCGCTCCTGGAGCAATCAAATTCACCAAAGACAAATTTTGCCGACCTCTTTTCTTTCGACATTGTCAACAGCGTAACCATGACGATCAGACACATTGCGCCGGTCCAATATACACAAATGGTGTTGATCAGATTCAAATACTTCGAACCAAACATATTGATGAGCAGGCAGACGGTCATTACTGCCCAAAAGGTCAAAACCGTTTGCCACGCGTTCGGAATGTAGTCCGGATTGAATAACGAGATTCCTGAGAGAATTAATTGGGCACCCCCGAAGGTGATCGCACATGTCGACATCCAATTTCCTACCAACAATAGCCAACCGGTGACCCAAGAGGTGATAGGAGCATATTCTTTCTTGGATAGGATGGCAGACCAGTAATATATTCCCCCAGAAACAGGGTAACATGCACATATTTCTCCAAGCGATGCTGCTATGCATAACGATATTATGGTCATGAGAATCCACCCCCAGATAATGGTGACACTCCCACCGTTTACAAGTGGCAATGCGAAAGTGGTGCTTACACCAAAAGGTACGGCGATGATTGCGAAAGATCTGAGACTCCAATTAGTTGTAAGACTTCTCGAGGCGAATGACGCACAGATTTCCAATAACGTACAGTCCAAATATGCTGACAAGTCCCAGCCGTCGGGGAAGCTCAGGTTTGTAGCCCAGTTGCTGAAGCTGAACGTCTGCGCTCGCGCTGACAGCGTGCTGCTCCTCTGAGACATTACGAATAGTCGCCATGTAAACGTTGTTTGCCGAGTAGCCAATCGCCCTGGAAGTTGAATGTTATATCGATCGCGAGATGAGGCGAGTAGGCTCAAGACTTGAGGAGCGTATAAACAATGAATTTGCCAAAGTTGGGATCTTTGTCAGAATAAGTGTCGTCTCCTTGCCGTTATCTTTTCTGGCAACAGCGGAAAGACTATATGTGCACAATACTGAGGAGTCCGAGTATCTGCTTGTGTTGAAGCATCCAGAAAAGAAGACACTCTTCCGGTGTCCACTCTTGATGTCAGCGAATCATCATGGGAAGGCAACGATCACTACCATGTCCGTCGTTGGCTTTCTAGTCCATGGCGCTCATACTGTGCCATGTTCGGAAGAAAGCAACCGCCGTAATCAATACAGATATATCGCGTCTCGAAGACAACATGGATTAGATGGTTTAGCAGACCACGGCAGCTAGTCTTCGTCGAGCAAGACTAGTTGCAAACCGCACGAGAAAGATAGCGTCGCCAACGTGCTAACGAGAACGGCTAGACCGAAGGGTTGTGGGGATGGTGTGGGGAGGGTCTGGGTCGCGCTTGGCCGATCATAGGAGGTAAAGCCATTTCCAATATCACATTGCGATTGCTGGGGTGTCCCAGAAAGAGCAATTCTATGTACTATCACTGCGTGGTTGTTGTCGGCCTCAAGGTGTTTCCGTCAAGCGGGTCCAAACAGATGTCCTGGCTATCTCCAGCAGAAAGCGCATGTACGAGGCTATGGCTTGATCACGCCTAAGGTGCATGCATTTCAAATCCTCACCTTCTTTTAATGCACCAGTCTCTATTTGGGGTTTCGATTGCCGCTGCTGACACAGTACTTGCACATGTCAGTCCCAAGCTCTGGGCAGGATGGGTGGATCGGGAAGGCAGTCAGCTCTAAGATTTGAGTGGTCTGATAGTCTAGGTATGTCTTATCAAGATCGATACATCAACGTTGCATTCATGGAGGGATAGTCCTCGAGCGCAAATGTTGAGCCGAATGTGGCTAAGTAATGTGACAACAAGTTCCATGCAGCATGAATGAGCAAAAGAAAGTTTTCAAGATATAAGTATTCCAATCTGCAAGCTTCTACGAGCGATCCCCACAAGCCTCACAAATCCATCTTTTCAGAACAATCTCCTCAATAATTATTACAATTGATCAAACGGTCTTCCCTATCAAGATGCCTAGCACTGTGCAGAGGTTCCCAGATGGACCACAGAAGGTCTCTGTTGATGCACCTCTGGAGGACATTCTCTATCTTCTCAAACGTGATGGCGGTGTTATTATCAAACAATACGTCAACAACGACGTCCTTGAACAAGCCTACAAAGAGATTCTCCCGCGTCTCGAGAAGGATAAGCCATGGGACGGTGCATTCTTTCCAGGCGAGACTAGGAGAGCTCCTGGGATGAACGCTTACTCACCGACGTACACGAGCAAGATGCTCATGCATCCTCTCTACCAATCCGTCACCAACCATTTCCTTTCCACTAGAAATTCGTTCTGGTGGGGGGAGGATCGCAGGTCGCACGTATCTCTGCCACAAGTCAGTGCGTGCACTGCTTTCCAAGTTGGTCCCGGCGCAAAAGACCAACAAATCCATAGGGTAAGCTTGGGGCTCAAACCAACTAACCTCTTCTTTCTTTCACTGTCAAGTGTATGCTAACCATGGGCAGGACGACTACATTTGGCACATGGCCCACAGCGAGATCTCGGAATGGGATGACGAGCGCGACCTGAATACTCGCGAGGCTGCTGTTGGCGTTTTTGTTGCTGGGGTCCAAACTCACAGAGCTAATGGTGCCACTCGTTTTATCCCAGGCTCACACCTCTGGGGAAACGAACGTCAGCCCAGGGAAGAAGAATGCTTCTATGCTGAGCTTGAAGCTGGCGACGCCTTTTTCATGCTGGCTTCATGTTACCACGGAGGCTCTGCCAACACAACACGAGATGAGTGGCGTCTTGTATACGGCACCTTCTGCACCCGCGGATGTAAGTCAAAACAGGCTGCCATAAAAGGCTAAACTCCATAATCCCAAATGTAAAGTGAAGGCTAATGTACCTCTAGGGATGAGGCAAGAGGAGAACCAGTATATCACGATTCCTGCAGAGGTCATCAAGTCGAAAGATAGGAAGACACAGAAGCTGCTTGGTTGGGGCCTTTCCGATCCAATGATGGGCTGGGTTGACTTTGAAGATCCTCAAAAGCTTCTTCATCCCGAGGACTTCAAGACTGGACCTGGAGATTTATACTAGGGCAGAAAGCAAATTATTGGACAGGCTTGTGTGAAGAGTTAGACTGCCAGTCTTTGGTTCGATACTTCATCGTTTCTCGCGAAGCAAATCTCGGTGTCACGCCTCGACTGCTCATGTGATTTGTTCGTTCGGTTTTCCAATATCTTAGCATATGCGTGGAGCACGACCGAAGTACATGCTTCCATGTGTCAAGTTGAGCGCGGGCTGGCTGGTAAGCTGCTAAAACAATAACATGATGAGTCCATGTTGTTAGAAAGCAGCCAGAGGATGCGTATTCAGAACTAGGGTACATTATTGATAGCGTACGGCCCCTTCTCCAAGGAGTGGAAGAATTTGGCAGTCACTGGTGCAGAGGCTCATCGCGGATGACGATTCTCCTTTGATTTCAATGCTGCTTTGCGAAACTGAGATAATCCAAGGGCTTATGAGTGTCTGAAAGGCTGTCTTGACGTGCTTGGACAGATATCTCTCGAAAAGCGTAGTGGCATTCACTGAAGTATTATGGAGAGTGAGGGTGGTTTGGTAAGGCATATAGCAGGCATAGAGTAGTACCAGATGCTGTTGGAGGGGCTCTGAAAAAGAACCAATCGGATTCGGACCCGCACTCTCAGTAGTGCTACTGTACTTGCCGGCCTACCTACCTAGGTGTGAAAGCCCGCTACAGACCGACGCTTACCCGGCTGGGTCCTAAACCCTTATTTCCGCCTACCCAACTACCTAGCTAGGCAGTGTCGGGTGCGTTCTATAGGGAGGAAGCAGCCTGTACCCAGTAGGGAGGTGATAATGCGTAGTGTGTGTACAGATATGCCACCAATGTCCTTTCTCTAGTCCACGTCACCAGACCAGATTGTGCGTGATAGCTAACCTACCCGGGTATCTAAACCACCTACCTCTGACCTACCCACCTGCACTACTGTACTGTACCCTGGCCCACCCTGCTACCCGCCTACCCACCCACCTGCCGACACCAAGCACACCACCACCTCGACTGCTACTTGCTACTGTACTGCACTCTACTACTAAACACGATCGACCGCCCATCCCTCTCGGTTCTTGACGTCTGCCCAACTACCTTACTTACCTCGCATCCAACCTCCAACCTCCACTTCGACCTACCGACCATTGGCAACCGCTGTCTGCACCCATCCTCTCTCCTACCTTCGCACCCGCATCTTCCATTTGCTCAGGCCCCACTATCGCATTGTCCCCAGCCTATTCACTGTGCTGTTTCGGCAGCACATTCGCGACCTGCGAGCGACCGTGCCACGACCTTATCGACTATCAGTCCATTTGACCGCTCCTACGCCTTATCGCCAAATCTTCGCTTGCTGCAGGTGGACGGGTCCTGAGATACATTTCGCCTTGAGCGACGTTCTTTCACCACCGTGCAATCTAACTGCCTGGCCCTTGGTGTTGCGCAGCCCGCAAAGATGAATCCCCACCAGAAGAACAAAGTCGATATCAGCGTGAGTGGAACGGTACCTTGCGTGCAGGGACAGCCTGCTGACGAGCCATACAGAGCCTCTCTGAAGAAGAACAGAAGCTTTTCCGTCTATATGGAAAGCTACCCAACAAAAAAGATCTGCTACAGAACAAACTGAAAGAGCGCAAGTATTTTGACAGCGGCGACTATGCCATGAGCAAGGCTGGCAAGTCTGACGCCGGTCTTGTCGGTGGCCTTGGCCGCGAACACCCATCTCCAGATTCCATCCCTCATTTGTCTCAGCAGACCTCCAATGGTGGGGCAGGTTCGATTCCTGGCGGCCCTGGCCTCGGTCTGACACCTACCCAATCACAGGGTCCCAGCAGTAGCCCTGTCAAGGAACCTTCTGTTCTGCAGAGAGGCATGAGCGTTGATGAACAGAACGAAGACGCCAAGGCCAGTATTCAACAGGGGACCAGCAACATTGCCTCTGGTCTCGAGGCTGAGAAACGTGGCGTTCCTATCCGACAGTAGCGTCGTCCTGCAGCAATGGTCTTGATTTGAGGCGGATGGGTTACGGCGCTGGCGCTAGATCAATACTTCACTTCATGTGGATTCGTTGCACTTTTCCTAAATATCTCGACCAAACTTTCCTTGTGGTCATACCTTCCTAGGTAGCTTACCGATTTCCTATGGAAGATCTTAGGTAGTATCGAAGGTAGCCCTGCTCAGCGGACAAGCAGCTACAAAAGCAGATTCGAATCAAAACCCATGAATATCCACTTTTCCGAACTTACATGTCTTCTTCAACGAAGCGAAATCCGTGATGCAAAGCCGATTGAGATATCGTTTGGGCCCACGGCCTGCGTCCAATTGGGTTGGTGCGATACGACGGGCGGAGTCAGTCACTGTACATCTTTCCCGTGTACCTAAATAATATCTGGGGTCGATCGTAAGCAAAGTAAGGGTCAGGGTAAGGGTTGCTGCACCAGCTGCCTGTAACCTGTGTGATGGCAGCAGCATATCGTAATCGGACCTCAGCAGGTCTTGCGATCAGGTACTCAACAACTTGAACTTAATTTCTTGTTTCGCAGGAGGTGCCAATGCAAAGCACGCTGAAATCTTCGCTACTATACCCGAAGTTGTAACCGCATCCGCACTGGGCCGTGAACCTGACTTCGAACTTGAGCAATGTGCGCTTGACCATGGTTCTAGCTCGCGTGCCCTGACCGAACAGACAATCACGAATGCCCTACCTGATATCGAACGTCACTCCCAACCTTTCGCCATACCCTTCCAGAGGCGAGGGGCCTTTAACATGAGGAGTCAGACCCATGAGTCGACTTTGCGCACCGACTGCACCCGAGTACTCTGAACCGACCGCACGCATCCAACTTGCGGTGACCGCATGTAACCCTGAACTCCGCAATGGCACGAACGACTTCTCCGCCTACGAGTGCAGGCATGCACACTCCTAAAAAGCCGATGGTCAGCTCGCGGGCGAGCGCGAATTCAGGCTCAGTCAGGACTGGCCCCACACCGAGAGCAACGAACACAACGTCGACCACCAGTGGAGGCACTGGTACGATTGGCCGATCTAGCAGAGACCACACTTCATCAGTCACAAGGGAGGTCGAAAGAGACACGGGTCCCAGATATGCCCGTCGCCGGAGCGTCATGCCTGGCCTGAGCAAGGAGAAACCTCCAAGCAAAGATGGCACATCGCAAAGGGCGGCTAAAGAGGTGGAGGGTCTGAAAGACTTTGTACGTGACCAACAACTTCCGTTTTCCTTCATATCGATGGCGCTGTGGTAATGACTTTGAGTGGAGTCTGATGGGTACTGTCCGGACATGGCGTATCCCCGGTCATATGTCCACTCAATGCCTAGTCTCATTTACTGCGTTATTCTCTATCCCTCTATAAGTGTCCTTACTGACAGTTATATAGCAATTGGGCGATTGTCTTGGCCGAGGCGCTTTCGGCAGCGTATACCGGGCCCTCAATTGGAGCACTGGGGAGACGGTTGCCATCAAGCAAGTCCGTATGGCCGATTTGCAGAAGGCGGAACTGAACGTCATCATGCAAGAGATTGACTTGCTGAAGAACTTGCACCACCCAAACATCGTGAAATACCATGGCTTTGTAAAATCAACCGAGAACCTGTACATTATACTGGAGTACTGTGAGAACGGCAGCTTGCACAGCATTTGCAAGAATTTTGGCAAGTTTCCGGAGAATTTGGTGTCCCTTTACACAGCGCAAGTCCTTCAGGGACTTCTCTTCTTACACGACCAGGGTGTCATTCACAGAGACATCAAGGGAGCGAATATTTTGACAACCAAAGAGGGCTTGGTGAAGCTTGCAGATTTCGGTGTAGCCACCAAGGCACAGGGTCTGACAGAAGGTAGTGTGGTCGGCACTCCATATTGGATGGCACCAGAGGTTATCGAGCTTTCTGGTGCTACAACTGCCAGCGATATCTGGTCGCTTGGATGTACAGTCATTGAGCTTTTAGATGGCAAGCCTCCATACCACAAGCTGGCACCCATGCCAGCATTGTTCCGGATAGTGAACGACGACCACCCACCTCTTCCCGAAGGTGTCAGTCCGCTGGTCCGCGATTTCTTGATGCAGTGCTTCCAAAAGGATCCCAATCTGCGTGTGACTGCAAAGAAATTACTCAAACACCCCTGGATTGTTTCAACGAAGAAAGCTGAATCTAAGAAGCCGCCCACAAACTACAACGAGGCCGTTCGCAGCGTGCAAGACTGGAACGAACAGCTGAAATCTCCTGACTCGGGCGTCATCACTCATCGCAGGTTGTCCGGTCGGAACAAATCGAGAAGCCCAGCACCCCCCTCCAAGAGTCAATATGAGACTCCAGTCGCCTCAAAACGTCCTTTGAATCTGGGGCAAAGGAAGACACCTGCAACCGAGTACTATCAATCTCCAGANGAATGATGACAGAAKAKGATGATGACTTCGATACTGCAATTTCACCGACAGCTCTGCAGCTGCCAGTACATCGTCTGCCACAAGGTACGTCTGGCGGCCAGTTCACTGCCGACAAACTCAAACAATTTGCTAGTTTCGACGGCACTCCTGAAGATCATGGGGCCAATGGCAAGATTGAACAATGGGATGACGAATTCGAGGGAAGCCTGACTGTGAGGTCACCGATGAAGCTGGAGAATGGTGACACGATAGAGACAGTGCGACCTCTTTTCAATCGCCTCAGCATCAAAGATCCCGTACAACCGCAATCTCATAGAAACGCTACAGGGTCATCCTCGAAAGATGGAAGCGAACGAAGGTCATCCAAGGATTCGCAACCAAAGACCCAGATACTTCGCACACAAAAATCTATACCAATTCCGGTAAAGTCAAAATCGCAGCAAAAGCTCTCTGGGAAGCCCACAAGAACTGCACGAGCTGACAGCTATGCGGACGAAGACGAAGATGACTATTCAGATCTCATAGCTGAGGATGAAGCCGCCTTCCAGCGAAAGCTGTCATCATTCTCTCCCAAGGGACACAAGAGTGGTTTTCATCCTGACGACTTACGAATGGTACATAACCGTGTTGAAGGTGGCGTTCGGAGAGCATCGCCAAGGCTCGTTCATGATGCGGCTGCAATGAAACGCACTCGCAGCTCTCTCGAGATCCAAAAGTATGCCGAGCATGAAGAAGATGACGACTTCACTGATATCGACTTTCGAGACGGAAGTAATATTAAACCTGTTAATGCTCATCCACTCAAAGCCGACGGCTCCTCGGCCTCTGGCTCAGAATTAGGCACCATGAAGCTCAGTAGCTCCTCAGTGCTTGGCGATGAAGATGACGAAGACGACCCGTTCGCTGCATTGGAAGAAGAGTTAGATGAGGTGGATCTCCAATCAAATGCGCAGCGAGAAAGGCACGCGCGCCTTTGCAATGCAGTCGAAGGGTTGGTGTCTGATATCAAATCGACCCAGCCAGAGGAGGAGCTCGCAGAAACCGTCGATCATTTGTTGGAGATTCTGTTTGAGAGCCCTGACGTCAAGAGTGTGGTGGTATCCTCACACGGGATGCTGCCAATGCTAGAAATCTTAGACACCTGCAACCGACCACCAATCATCTTACGTCTACTGAAGATTGTCAACATCATCATCAGTAACAATGTGGAAGTGCAGGAGAACCTGTGCTTTGTTGGTGGGATTCCCATCATCTCTAAATTCGCCCATAAGAAATACGCGAGCGACATCAGACTCGAAGCCGCTGCGTTTGTTCGGATGATGTATCAAACTTCGACATTAACACTGCAGATGTTCGTGTCATGTGGAGGTCTTAACGTCTTGGTGGAGTTTCTTGAGGAAGACTATGACACAGACGCAGGCCGTGAATTGGTTCTGGTGGGAGTCAACGGTGTCTGGAGTGTCTTTGAGCTTCAGGGCCCTACTCCAAAGAATGACTTTTGCCGGATATTTTCAAGGAGTTCAGTGCTCTATCCGCTGTCTCTCGTGCTCAATAGAGTGCTTGACGAAGAGGAGGAGCTTGCAGAGCTTATTGAAGGGCGCATTGTCAACATATTCTTGTTGTTCTCGCAGGCTGAGAACCATGTCAAGGAGACTGTGGCTGACAGGATGGTCCTCAAAAGAGTGCTAAAAGACTTACGCCGCATGTCACCCGCTCATCAGATCACGATGTTGAAGTTTATCAAGAACCTTTCAATGTTACAGTCAACCCTGGACGCCCTACAGAACAGCAACGCCATCGAAGTACTGACAGATTTATTAAACGCCAGTCTGAAGTTGCCAACCTTCAGGGAGATCAGCAATCAGATTCTCAACACCATGTACAATCTGTGTCGATTGAGCAAGGCACGCCAAGAGGATGCTGCTCTATCTGGCGTTGTCCCTCTGCTCCAGCGCATTGTACGGACCGAGCGACCACTGAAAGAGTTTGCACTTCCCATCTTATGCGACATGGCTCATTCTGGAAAGGTAGGCCGTAAAGTTCTCTGGCAGAACAAAGGCCTTCAGTTCTACATAAGTCTTCTCGCAGATCAATATTGGCAGGTTACAGCGCTGGATGCGATCTTCGTTTGGCTTCAAGAAGAAACCGCAAAGGTGGAGGAGCATTTGCTCAATTCCAACGACTTTACGTCAGCGATCGTGCAGTGTTTTGATGATTCCAAGGGCGATGCCTTTGAGAACCTGCTTGAACCCCTGCAGAAATTGCTTCGTTTGAGCCCTCAAGTGGCAGCAAATCTTGCACATCCAGATTTGTTCCAGCGCACGGTCGTGCGACTGCACACAAAGAAAGCGCTAGTACGACTCAATCTTCTAAGGGTCATTCGCAGCATCTGTGATGCTCGTATTGAAGATAGAGGTGCAGAGCTACTAGTTACTTACGGCTTGTTACAAGCTGTTGCCGATCTCGCGAAGAATGATCCCGCAATTTTGGTTCGAGAAATGGCCAACGAGTTGGTCAAGAGCGCCGAATACCCGATGCGCAGGCCGCTGGATTCTCGACCTCTCCGCAGGACGTCAAGTAGCACGTTGACCCCACCAGTGCTACTCGGTGTTCCACCGTCACCCGCGATTGAAAGGTCGAGCAGTCGAGGTTACTTCGACATGGGAATGGACTTTGGGCGATCAAGAGTGCCTGCCAAATCGCCATATCACCGCCCAGCCAGCCGCGAAAGCTCCGGTAGTAGCAATACCAACCTGTCTTCTAACTGGAGCGGGCCAACGCTAACTAGACCACCATCTGCGCTCAGTGAGAGTCACGATCGTGCAGTCTCAGGGGTCCCAAAACCTCGGATCGCACGTCAAAGCACTGGCCCTGCCTTGGGTCGGGCTGGCAGCAGACTAAGTCTCATGCCGAGCACTGGCAGCCGTCTGGCCGAGAGGGAAACACTGACACCCACCCACGCGCCACCAAGCGCGAGTACCCGTGCCATCACAAATGCTAGGCGACGGAGGCAGACCAGCGGCGGAGAGATGTTACAGTAGAGCGACGGTCCTGGCTTGACTTTGCATTGACAAGAGCCTGGATCGTTCTTATTTGAAAGAGCGTACGGCGCACACAAGGATAGAGATCTGGGTTATAAAAACGCATTGCATGAGCATAACAAGTGTCTAAGCATCTGGCGTTGGTCTACATCATTCAAGCGGTTCACTTTCATGTACATAATGCGATTTTATATTTGAATGAAGTCATACCTAACATACACAAACTTCGATGCCTTTGCGTCAAGCTCGAAATGCCACTAGCCAATGATAACAGGGGGTAATCACAATCATGAGTAAGCCCAAACAGTAGTCTGTCTGAGCTTTGCGGGGAACGTCCGGGCGCTGGTAAGCCGAGATCGGCTGGCTCTAAGTCCTCGAGATTTAATTTTGCTTCCAATGGGTCATTGTGAGGAGTTCTACAACTCGATTTCGAAAAGACCCCCTCAATTCTTAATCGACGCCCGCAATGTCGGCTCCAACTAGGGCAAGAAGCGTCCTGACAAGGGCGAAGGTACGGAAACCCCAGACCTCAGCAAGCATTGGCGCCTTAGCTACTATGCGGCCTAACACGATGCGTCCAGCTTTCATCTCTACCCAAGACCGGGCCTTTGCGTTCTTCAGTCCCCCAATACCGTACACTTGCTACAGCGACCGATTCCGCGGCTCCTCGTATCTCAGATCTCGCCTCTCGCACGCCGCCGTACCCCAAGCTCCTCAAGAACCTACACGAGGTTCGCCGCGTCCTCCCCAACCGCGCGTTGACCCTCGCGGAAAAGATTCTCTACACCCATCTCGAGTCAGTACCAGAGTCGTTACTCACTGGCACAAACAATGGCGCGGACATTCGCGGCAAGGCAAACCTCAAGCTCAAGCCTGATCGGGTTGCAATGCAAGATGCCTCGGCACAGATGGCCCTGCTGCAGTTCATGAGCTGCGGCCTACCCTCTACTGCGGTTCCTGCGAGCATTCATTGCGATCACATGATTGTTGGTGAGAGAGGGGCGGATACGGATTTGCCCAACAGTATCCAGGGTAACAAGGAGGTATTTGACTTCCTCGAGAGTGCAGCGCTCAAGTACGGTATCGAGTTTTGGCCACCGGGAGCTGGTATCATCCACCAGTCTGTCTTGGAGAACTACAGTGCGCCTGGGCTTATGATGCTCGGCACTGACAGCCACACACCCAATGCTGGTGGTCTGGGAGCTATTGCGATTGGTGTCGGTGGAGCAGACGCCGTCGATGCTCTGGTTGACGCCCCATGGGAGCTCAAGGCACCAAAGATTCTGGGTGTGCGCCTTGAAGGCCAATTGAGCGGTTGGACTTCGCCAAAGGATATCATTCTCGCACTTGCTGGCAAGTTGACAGTCAGGGGTGGTACGGGATTCATCATTGAGTATTTTGGACCTGGTGTTGATACTCTAAGCTGTACAGCCATGTCGACTGCATGCAACATGGGAGCCGAGGTCGGCGCAACTACGTCGGTATTCCCATTCTCTCCAGGACACATCCCGTACCTACATGCTACCCACCGAGGTCCTATCGCAGACCAAGCCGCCGCCATTGCATCCAGCCCTGGCCCTCACAACCTCCTGAAGCCTGATGCTGAAGCCCAGTACGATGAAGTCATCACGATCGACCTGTCAACTCTGGAGCCTCATATCAATGGACCGTTTACTCCCGACCTCAGCACACCATTAAGCAAGTTCTCCGGGGCGGTCAAGACCAACAAGTGGCCAGAGACNTTTGGTGCTGGACTCATAGGAAGCTGCACCAACTCTTCATACCAGGACATGACGAGGGCAGAGAGCCTGGTAAAGCAAGCAGAGGCTGCCGGTCTGAAACCCAAGACCGATTTCTTCATCACTCCAGGCAGTGAACAAATTCGCGCAACACTGGAGCGTGATGAAACATTGTCAACCTTCTCTGAGGCAGGAGGAGTGGTCCTCGCCAATGCTTGTGGCCCATGCATCGGTCAGTGGAACCGCACGGACGACGTCAAGAAGGGAGAGTCGAATGCCATCTTCACAAGTTACAACCGTAACTTCCCAGCTCGTAACGATGGTAACCGTCAGACGATGAACTTCTTGGCATCTCCTGAGCTGGTCACTGCCATGGCCTACTCTGGAAGCACCACCTTCAACCCAATCACGGATAGTATCCCATTACCGGATGGTAAGAGCTTCAAGTTCGAACCTCCAGTCGGCAAGGACTTACCGTCGGCCGGCTTCGAGGCAGGCAAGGCAGATCTTGCACCTACTCCAGCCCACCCAAATCCAAACGTAGAAGTGAAGATTGACCCTAATTCCCTCCGTCTTGCTGTGCTTGAGCCATTCGAGCCATTCCCCAACGAGGAGTTGAGTGGTTTGAGGGTGTTGCTGAAGGTCAAGGGCCAATGCACAACCGATACGATCTCTGCTGCTGGGCCTTGGCTCAAGTTCAAGGGTCACCTTCCCAACATCAGCGAGAATACATTGATTGGTGCCATCAATGCTGAGACTGGGGAGACAAACACTGTGTACGACCACATCGCCAACGGAGAACAGATGACCATCCCCGAACTAGCCAAAAAGTGGAAGTCTCAGAACCAGGCATGGCTGGTAGTGGCTGAGCACAACTATGGCGAGGGTTCAGCTCGTGAGCACGCCGCTCTCCAACCCCGGTATCTCGGTGGTCGCATCATTCTTTCCAAATCGTTCGCAAGAATTCACGAGACAAATTTGAAGAAGCAAGGCGTTGTTCCCCTCACTTTCGTCAACGAGGCGGATTATGACAAGCTGAACGCTTGCGATGAGGTTCGTACTGAAGGTCTCTTGGACGTGTTGAAAAGTGGTGGAAACGGTGAAGTCTACATTGTGGCCAACTCACGAACCGATGGGGAGGTGCGAATTCCCGTGAAGCACACGCTGTCCAAGGATCAGTGTGGTTTCATCCTTGCTGGATCTGCCCTCAACCTGCTTGCTGCCAAGGGAAAGGCTGGGAAGGTATGAAGCCGTTAGTCATCTTGACAAAGAACAAAAGATGTGGTTTCGGCGTGCTTTCTTTCAACTTCAAGCCCGGGCCTCGCCTACGAAAGCTGAGAGCACTCTACCGCAGCAGGCTACCGGGTATTCTGAAAACACGCGAAGCCTATAAAGCCATTACGCAAGGCACGCACGCACGCACGTACGCACTTATTGATGGAGGTTGTGGGCCTGATTGGCCGCCACAAGATGCAAACAGTGCAGAAATCAGGGATGCCAGACACCAGCCAGAGTGAGCACTGCGGATGGGAAATGCTTGTTTCGAGACTAAGCGACCCTCACCAGTCGCCAAAGCGTTCTAGAAATACCCAAGAGGTAGATGCCCATAGTACCCATAGTCATGTTCCGTTGCACACGCAACAATATTGTACAGTATGCAAAGGAAATTTTGGTTCCGAACCTCCAAACGGCCTAAAATCAAGCCACATCGTTCGACCATTACCTGTATCGTAATCACCTCAGTGGGTACAAAATCGTACAATTCGACGATGGACTGATGCCACATCATGCTATGGAGAAGCCAGTGTTGGTGTCATGCGGGTGCGTCGGTTGGCTTTGTGTCAGGACATTCCGTGATCTCCCGTCTAACAAAAAAGTATTTTCTCAAATGCTGCAGCAAAAGTTCATCCAGCACGACTTCAACGCGTCAGCTGTGCAGTGGATGATGTGCTACAGGACGCCGAGTGCCAATGGAATGGGACCGGGCCCTGGCGGCAGCGGCACCATCATTGTGCAGGGCATTGTTTATGTGTACGTTCGGCTTTCTAGAGTTTAAAGGGCCCAACATTCGAAGGTAATGCGTTTCCATCATTACCAGCACAACGGTGCTTTCCCTTCCGTCGGAGCCGATGAAATGCAAAAAGCCTGCAAGCAGATTCACGGACTGGCGGGCCGGCCGGCATGGAGTCGTACGTTTCGGGTTTCGAAAGATGTCTTTCTCGTTGACATTATCTCTCTCTATGGGTTTCTCCCAACGTGCCCAGTCAGGTCCAGTCACACAACCTAGTTGATACGATGTGGACCTATCGTGATGTGTCAAGGATAAGCAACATGACGCCTCAAAGGCCGGGCGACTTTCCATGAGTCAAACCATCGTACGATTTGCCGCCTCGCACCATCCGATCTGGGACGGCCTTGCGTTCTGTGGCTGTCCTTGCAGACTGGAAAGGTATCCTTCTTTGCGCGCCGGGAGTGAGACGATCTTTTGATGGCAGACTTGGGCTGGTCTAAACCAAGCTGACCAAGATAGAACAGGGTTAGGTAAAGTAAAGTAGTCGCAGAGCAGGGGAAGAGGCGATGCTGTATCACGGTTGAGACCTCGTCACCCAGCTCGCATTGCCCTTCCTCATTGATGGGGCGCCAGGTTGGCACTGCAGGCATTTGCAATTGCACAAACCGTGCGACATTGTCTCTCTGCAGCAATGGCTCTCATAGGCTGGTGAAACACAGGGTAGTCTAGGGCAGCCAGCCAATGCCTACCTCTACGGGCCGGATACTTCGGCTAGGCATTGAGGGCATCGGCCGGTGCTGAGTGGCCGGTCTGCCGTAACGTCCCTATCACGATCGACGCGGCTGCAAGAAGTGATGGACATCCATAGGTACAGTACTACCTACTGCATGTCCAAATATCCGGTGACTACTAAGCCTAGCAGGTCATGTGTGGGTAAATAGGTGATTGTTACACGTTTGGCAGCAGTCCTGCCAGCTCTCTGCTGCATTGACTATCTGAACTCTCCCATTGCTTAGGTGGAGATGGGTCTGCTCGCTCATTGCTTTGATCGCTGCACATGTAGGACACAGACGAAAACATGGATCAGGCCTCCGGTGGCCGCGGGTGGGCTGCAAACCTCATTCAACACTACAAGCTTACCAGCTCCAAGGCCAGTCCAGTGAACGAGTACTGTACTGTAGCATGGGCGGCAGATGCCGTGGGATGACCAGATCTTGTGTCCGGCTGGATTGCCCACTGCGTTTCTTTCAGGTACTGTAGACGCTCGAGGCAACCAAGCTCTGAAACGCCGCCAATACGCGACGAAGCGATCTGTCAATGACGCAGTACGGACTCCAGGCCGCGTCAGCTTCGATTGAGAGAATGCGTGTACGCGGTCTACCACAGATCCAGGGCCTGCACCTGCTCCTGAGGCATGGGAACGGTTGTTGCATCGGCGCGAGATGGAAGCCCGTTGGACCGATCATGCTCGGCCGTGCTGTACATGAAACACCAGGCGTGATGTGTGGTGAGGCGTGGGTCGTGGGTGGTGGGTGCAGACGCCATGCTGGCTGATGGGCGCGGGCGTCTACGGATACAGGTACAGTGATGTGCACGAACACAAGGCCTATCCATTTCTGAGCGGGCCTGCATTGGCAAGTTATGGTAATATGTTGCCTTCTTGTCTGTCTAACAGACGCATCACCTATTATCTCCTCGCCATCCTGCAAAAGGCAGTGGCTCTTGGTGTGGCAGGCTGGTACCACAGGTTACACAGATGCCGGCAGCTTGTTCTTGTACTCCATGGTCTGTGTGCCTTTGAAGGCTATCTCCTCAAAACGACCACCGCTGACCTGCCCAAGCAGCGTCGCCCATGTCAGCAAGCTACAGCGGTATTTACGGTGTGTGGAGAACGTGCGTCTTTTCCCGACTGTACACTGACATCGCATAGTCGTGAGGCATTTCACTCTTCCCTCACTCACATCTTGGGTTCAGACAGAATCTTTTGTCAGTAGTGCAAGATGCTGTGTATTGTACCGGTACCTGGCGAAGCACTGGTTGCGGCAGGATGCGTTCACGTAACGAGGCGTCCCGAGAGCCTCAGGAACCCTACATGCCCAGCGTACCGCATTGGCAGGCAGGTGGTTCCAGAATAAAACATTGCAGCCAGCGAAACTTGTGACAGCGTGATCAGGCTTAGGGTCGACGACAAGAACATCAAAATGATATATAACAATGGACACCAGACACACAGGGTTGGCTGAGAGCAGTCAAGGTTCGGCTGCCAGAAATGGAAATACAAACGTAGATGAATCGAGGGCGCACGGGCAATGTAGTTGGGACCATGAGTAGCAGCAGCAACAAACCTTGGAATGAAAAACCATTCAACTCTGCATCTGACGGCCAGGTCCGATGCGGAAGTGCGCGAGTGCGTGCGTGCGTGCGTGAGGCTGGGATCAGCAACAAAGACCGGCCTTTTCGATGGTTTCTATTACTGAAAAGTCACTCTATTCAGGTCCTGAAGTAGGTACGTGTGTAGGTGGCTGGAGGGTTTCCCCTCGATTGAAGTTGCGTAGTTGCATACGGTACTGTACGCATCTGCCAAGGACATGACAGTATTCCCCGGACTTAGGAGGAGGAGGAGGAGGGGAAACGGGGCGGTAGCCCCAGTAAAAGTTGGGGATGCAAGCGATGGTGGAGCAAGGCCAAGCAGCGAAAGGCGCATCATAGGTTCGATACAGGGGTACGATCTTGAACAGAGATTGCTCGGGGCGCGGAGAAGGTCGATCGCCCCCTCCAAGTACCCGACTCTGATGGAGCCGTACCGAAGGAGCCTCAACTCTGGCCGAAGTGAAGGCTCTGCCCATCATGCCCTCTCCGCATCCGGCTGGTGGGCGCGTTGCACAGCGACCTAGACCAGCGGAAAGAGCCCTCCCGGGCCTCCCGGCGGCCGTGGGTTATGCCACAGGTTATGGGTTATGGGTTGTGGGCTGTGGGAGGACTCGGATTGGAAGCGTCTGCTGGGTCGTTTTGGGATTCGAAAGGTTTGCGCACCATCCGAACTGACGGCTGTCCCCACCTGTACCCGTCAACAGGCTGTCCGCTGTCTGCAGATTGCAGTGCGTTGCATGGTGCCGGCCAATCAGCGCGGCTGACGTGGTGTTGTGCTCGCGTCTGTGTATTTGTTTTGGCCTCATTCCTGTGCTTGGCCCTGGTGGGTCTGCTGCATGGAAACGAGACACAACAACCATGGCCTACCTTGCCAGTGTTGAACCGCATGAGTCGCGGCCAATCTTACCTCACCTCGTGCCCGCTTTAGAATGAAGGCGTCGACTCACGCAGTCGTTCGCACATCAGAACCTGCACTAGCGAGGGCGAGCGAGGGTACCAGAGTAGGGTAAGTGGAGAAATGTGGACACACATGTTGAGCGTGTTGTACTACTATAAGCTTATAGGGCAGGGCGTGTGGAGAGGTAATACAAATACAGGGGCGGATTACAGCGGGACAGAGTTCGCTGATGGTAAATTTCTGTTCTTGGTGAGCAGCCAGCGGCAGACAGCATTGTTGAGAGGGTCGGTCTCTAGGCTGGGGATGGAGCGTGGTTAATCATCAGGGTCGATGGGAGAGCTGGGGGAATTTTCGGCGGTTGCAAAGTGGATGCGAGGTACAAAGTCGAGTGCAGTCCAGTGCAGTCCAGTTCAGTGCAGTACAGTACATGTAGGCCTAGATGCGAAGGGAGCAGATAGCGATCTGGCTGTTGTGTACAGAACGCAACGCCTTTTTGCTGTATGCGTCAAAGTAGATAGGTAGGTAGATGGGTAGGTAGAATGCAGCGGGAGGGGCGGCACAGAAAAGCGCAGATAGACAGGCAGAGATGAGATTGGGGAGGGAGTGGAGACGGCCTGGCTGAATTCCCACGCACTCACTCACGCACTCACTCACGCACTCACTCACTCACTCACCCATCCTCCCACGTTTCCCAGACGAGACGAGACGAGACGGCGAGCGAGGAGGGCGTGGCATGAACGAATGGATGAATGGCCGTTGCGTGCGGTGCATGGCGTGGCGTGGCGTGGCGTGGCGTGGCGTGCTCGACGGCCTAGAGCCGATTGGGCAGTCTAGCGTTTTTATCTCCTCTACCGTCCCCGTCCTGGCCTACTTTTGCGGCCCATTTACTGTACTGACTGTGCTGTCCCTATACCCGTCCGGCCGATCGCGGTCCAGTCTGTGAGCCGACGCAGACTGTGTGGTGTATGGTGTGGTGTGCGTGTGGTGTGCGTGTGTGTGTGTGGTGGTGGGTGGCTGGTAGATAATGCAGGCAGGGCGTGCACCGTACTGGATGGGTACTGGATGGGTACCGTCTGGATGCATGACCGCAGCGCAGACAGACGATGGTACAGACGACGGTACAGACGGCGGTGCTGGCGACGGCGATGGCGCGCACGCCTCCTCCTGATTCGCCCAGCAGTCTCCCCAGCAATACTGAGCAGCTCTCGATCGAGGGCTCGTCCACCCCAGTACCTTCTGCTGTCCACCCCAGTACGGTCTTCATGTCGCGGTCCCGTCGCTAGCTGTCGCCATGCCCCCCGTCTCCACTCCACTTCCATCATAGGACAGAGCTCGACAATGCAATGGGCAATGACAACCGTCTACTGCACTCTCTCTACTGCGCTGCGTCTGGATGTGCAATACCTCCCCTCCCCGCAGCAATCGCCCGCCAATATATACCTGCCCGCCCATCTGCCCTCTTTGCGCCACTCTGTTCCTCATTCCAGGCTCTTCTTACACAATCATCGCACCATCACGCACCATCAACCACCACTCTCCCTACATTCCACCAGTTCACCACCCACTGCTCTCCACGAGTAATCCCACACTACTGTCCTGTCCCTGTCTCACCCACACTTGTCAAAGTCTGAAAAGTTTCGACTCGACTGTGACACAGCAGCGATCTCACCATCATTCCCAATCCGGTCATCGGAGCACGCAACAGCCCGTGCGCCTGGAGTGAATCATCCATCGACTCCAATACATATTTGATCGTCCGCCGCACCAACTTGATCAGTCAATCTCTCGATCTACCATTCGATATCTTCTGTTGAAACAAAAGCTCCAGTACAGGTCTTGCAATACAAAACTGACTGGCTTCGCCCTTTGAACTCTCAACCCATCGCTTCACACATCGACACATTGGCCAACCACCACTTCGACACTTCCAACACCAAGACACACAGTCTCAAGCACAAGCCATATTAATTCTTTTCAATCTCGGACGCATACAATGGATTGCTTCCAAGACTTCTGCCTCGCCTGCGACAAGGCCTGCAACGAGGGCCCATACTGCTCGCAGACCTGCAGGCTCGCCGACATCGAAGGCAGCAGTGGCTCCACTACCCCCTCTACTCCACATGCCAACGCCTCATCATCATCCGCCGGGACATATTTCTCTCAGGCAATCTCACAAGATCCTCGCGCCTTGACCTCATCATCTTCCCGCTCGTCGCTGAGCTCCAACTCAAGCGGGTCGAGTCAGATCAGCGGCCAGTCGCTCAGCTATCACGTTCAGAACCAGCTGCAGGACTACTACTCTTCATTCGATCAGACCAGACTGGCAAAGCGACGATCAAGCACCAGATGAGAGCTGTTCCGGCAGTTCGCTTCCAAATGTCACGACCACCTACATGTATACGAATGATGAAATCTCCACACCACTTACCCGGTCTGCCTGGAACTGGCAGCATTATACCGACCACTTGCCCGCTAAGGGCAAATCAGAGCCCCTCCTACCGGCTCGAGTTTTACGAAGACTGTTGCTGCTTATCATAAGGAATTCAAAAGCTTCCTTGGGCGTCATTATTGCATCCCATGTCTTGCTGGCCCTTGGCCCTGAACATGGTTTTCCGGTTTTGAGAAATGAGACTGATGCATGGACCTGTTAGCCGCTGTCCGCCATGCGCCATTGTGCAGCCTGCGGACGGCGAAAGGCGCTTATTATTTTGGTAGGGTATGGACGGAATTGAATACCCTTGCATCTTCTATTCGGCTATTTATTCTCTCTTTGTTCTTACTGCATCTCGGCCCATACGAGGCCTGTAGCATAGCAATAGCATAAGCTTGCAACCAAGATTGCAAATGAAACGAAATCAACATCATCATTATCGTCATCCTAGCTGCACAATCATCGCTCCAATCGCCAGTCTCTGGCTCCAGTGCATCCGTCAAAGCGTTGGTGTGACTGCTGTCAACCTGGTCTCCCACCCTGCCCTGCCTACTGCCTACCCACCTACATGAACAGTCCAGTCCAGCCGTGGCGTCGCGAATCCATGACGCAACCCTCGCGCGTATACATACATGCGACATACCTTACCTACCAGGTACCTTGTTGTTCCTATTCCTCCAATTCACTTCGCAACTGAGGGGAGGAAGAAATAGCTGTGGTGGGATTCCAGCCGCTCGAGCAATCAAACCACGTCCTCGCCCAAAGGCGACTTTTCTCGGCTTCGTCATTGGTCGTATTTGCATCAAGGGTTGGGGGGCCCACGTGTTCTCTTGTGCGACGCTCACTAGGCCGGCTTTGCATCCTTTCACTCTCTTTCTTTCAACTCTTTCACTCCCTCTGGGCCAATGCCCCCCTCCCTCACGCTACGAATCCGGTGGCAGCGTGACTGGCCAGATGGATGAGGGGCAGGGGCAAGGGAAAAAGTCTGCCTCCTGACTCCTCGCGCTTCTGCGGTGTCACCCGTATGGAAATGAACAGAATGGCACAAGGCCGACCCGGCGTAGGTATAGCCTCGCATAGCAGACCTGCCTAGCACCGCCCGTCCCAGCCGACTCGCTCTAGACTCGACGGTACGGAAATACGTCAGAGCCTGATCACCCCATCCTCGCGCCCCCCCTCTTCCGATCGCTCCCCCAGCCAATTCGTCTGGTGGCAGTACAGTACTGTACCTGACGCTGTCCGCCCGTCACCACAGGTGGTGGGATCACAGGATGCGAGATTGAGTGAAGCACCCCGTCCCAGCACCGTCCTCTAGCGCAGCCGCCACTGCACATCTCTTTGCTAAAAAAGAACCATTCTACGACAGTTTCTCCCGTCAGACTGCAAATCTTGTCTTACAACCCACCCCCACCTCTGTTTGGCACCTCTGTTGTGAGAGCTCGACTTGCTGTGTAACGTAGGTGCGTGAGTGATGCACGAAGACGTCAAGCAGCAAGCGATAGATATGCAGCATACTGTAGCACCTCTTGCTTCACGTCCAGGTGAGAGAGCCAGGTGGGAACCAGGTAGCTAACATGCCTGCCGCTCTTGCCGTGCTGCGCCTAGACGGCGAGAGATTGGATTTCATGCATGGAATGGCCTTGGCTCCATCCTCCTCAGGTCCGGTCCCTGCTCCTCGTCCTGCGCCAGCTCGACGTACAGTACTGTATAGTATGTGTTGCTCGCCATCTACAGCGGCGAAAGAAAGTGGCTCACGGATGGGTGGGGTAGCCAATCCTCCCACCTTCACCAAGCAGCCGCACGACACCTACTGACATCTCTACCTACATGCACCCCTTCCCTGGCCCTCCGTGCATCCTTCATACAGCGATCTTCGTTCCGCGCTGCGCTGCAAGTCCGGGCGGCTGGCCGAGTGAGTGAGGCGGATGTCTGAACTGACTGCCTGTTTGGCTGCTTGCCTGCAGGCTGGTGGCTGTCAAGTTTGGCTCGCGCAGGTTGGCACGCTGCAGCTTGCTCCCAGCATACCCTGCATGGGTCTTGGTCAGATAGCAGCTCGCTGAGAGAAATACATTCTGTGCTACTGCATCTCCCAGATAAGCTGCGTTGTCTGGCCACTGTAGGCCGCACTATCCTTATCAACAGTCGCCATAATCATACCAACGCTACAGCGGTGCAATGCATTGCGTGCGATACTGGCGCTGATACCGATTCCGATACAGATGGCCGCACCGGCTTCGGCAGGAGCCCCCATTGATATGCAGACTCACCCTTTGGCACTACTGCGGCTATGACGGTCTGGCTGCACGAGCCTGCCTGTCATTTCCCCCATATCCTCCGACAGCTGCAGACGACTCACTAGCTCTATCTTCGAATGTGGATCGCCATTGGGGTCCCTCCTGCTTATCGTCTGGCGCGCGCGCATTGTGTACGGTACGTTGGAAAAGCCGCAGAGCATCCCACGTCCTGTTTGCGCGTTTGAGTTGGAGATAAGCCTCTACCATTTCCAGCTGGACGCATCTGGGCTTGATCTTCTCTATCTCAGACCCGTCCCCACTACCACTAGTTCTTCCGAACGACGAGGGGGCGACCGGCCCTCACGACCTGAGCTAATTTCAATGTGCATCCTGTGTGCTGCACCGTCTACAGCAGGGACGTCATGCAGGCAAGCGTGTCTGGCTTATCGGCGAGCCTCCGTTGTTGCCAATACCAACCCAATGGTACCAACCCCTTCCTCTGTTTCAGAGACACTGGTGTTGTAGAATCCCACGAGCAGGTTTTGTTGACAGGCAACTGCTAGTGGGTGGACTTGTCGCCAAACTTGCTGGACGTCATGCGACACAACTCACGAAGCGTCGACACAGGTATCTTCAAGGCCTCGTGATCCCGTTTGCTACAGTGAATGGCCTACCTCTATCCCAACCCCTCCATCGTGTCACCGAATTAGATATCGTACAACTTGCAATAGTCGCTATCTAGCTCGAGCAGGCATTCTGACAGAGTGCCAAGGTGCTACTGTTTCTGCTGTGCGTCGTCGTCCCACTTCGACCTGTCTGCGATACATTTGCACAACTGCCGACAGGTCCTACGCCCTCGTATTCAGACCGGACGTGCTCAAGCGAGTCCAGGAGGTATTCATCAAACGACCTGCGCTCTGTGCTGATGCCGTGCCAAACCCTCGGGAAGATATCGCCAATAGATGCGGTTGCCATCCATGAATGGTGATCGATGACAGTATCAATAGGAGATAACGGTTTCCACAGCTGGTAACCGAGGACCATACCCAATCCATGACTGAACATGTCGTAGGTCGACGAAGTCATTTTGTTTCTTATCTGACACATGCTAGCCCTTTGGGCAGCCTTCGCATCGAATCATCCTCTCACATTTTCACAGACTTGCATCGTCGGAACATCGATTCTACTTGCTCGACAGTGCGTCCTGAATTGCGATTTCGAAATGACGTGAACTGGTAATCATGACATATCTCGATCGGCTTGAAAATGAGATGATCTGCTTCAGGCTCAGCGGCTAAGGTATGGGTCTTGGATAAGGTGCTTCTCATCAACTTTACTCTCGCTCTTTGCCACCCAGTTTGCAAGCGAGAAGGGAACCTGTCGCGAATTGTATCACTGTTGATCTCGGTGTGATTGCGTCACTGGAAAAAATAAGCGTGGATCTCTACGGTGATGTGGTTGCTCCCGGAAGCTCAATCAATGGAACGCCGACGATCACTTGCGCCATTATCATATCTTCGACACCCGTCTTCGAGGTGCATGCTGGGCGTGGGCGTTCTCTTTTTCTTCCAATCATATTATCGGCCGTGGCGACTTCAAATAGTCTGAACGTGAGGCGGTAGNCCTCTCATTAACCGACCGTGAGAATCCGCTTGGATATTATGTCCAAGCTAGAATCCCAGGTCTGTTTGTTGATGCGGCAACTTGATCATTATGAATGCTGAGCCCACCTGGTGCGTTACTGATCAAAACGACCATGGCAGGAGCTTTGGAAATCATGAGATTGTGATTTCAGCCGAATACTATTGAAGGCATGAGGGCTAAAAGAAGATAGGTACCTGGTACTGACAACGCATATCCAAGTCAGCCAATGGATCCGGAAGTTTCCGCTGACGTACCAAAGCCCCAGCACGTTGGACACCTCACAGAGTGCCTTCGATATAGGTGGTAGAGTGGACTGTGGCCATGGGCCAGGTAAGAAAATGAGCTTTTACAACACTGTTGACATCCACCTACCTACCTACCTAGGTATTTGCTTTCTCTGCGGAGACGATTGCGTCCATTCGCCCAGACCCACTTCTTCTCGATATTCTCCAGGATGTTCCATACCTGGAGGTAGCTGGACTCGAGCTGGAGACTGCACTGCATCACTGTCACTCTTACATCATGCCCGTTCATGACGTGCTGTACTGATCATACACGTCCATCCGGATGATGCTAATACACGCATTTATTTCCATTTAGAACTATATTAATGAAACAGAAGATGCTGCAAAGTAGATAGTAATTAGAGAAACAAGTCTCGCAATAATCTCGAGATCTGCCCCTTCTTGCAACACCCTGCACATCTTTTCAAGTTTGACCAAAAATGGCGTCCCAAGATGTCTTTCAGATCGGTAATTAAATTAAATTGCTCTACAAGGCCGTATTCATCTTCCTGAAAGCCGTTCTGACCTTGTATAGGCTGGCAGCCACCTGTCACTCACCAACCTCCCCCAGGCTTGGAGAGCGATCTCCCAGTCCAAGCAGCCATTGATCAAGTTCCCACTCCAGATGGAGGATCTACACTCTACAAGGCATCCGGCAAGCTGAAGGGAAGGAAGGCTCTCATCACCGGTGGCGACTCCGGCATCGGGAGGGCGACGGCGGTGTTGTTTGCCATGGAAGGAGCGGATGTGGCGATTGGATATCTGCAAGAAGAGGAAGAAGACGCCCAGGTGACCAAGAAGTGGGTAGAGAAATACGGCGCCAAGTGCTATCTGATTCCGGCCAACCTGCGCAAGAAGGAGGAGTGCAGGAAGACGGTCGACGAGGCGCTCAAGGCGCTCGGCACGGTCAACATCCTGTTCAACAACCACGGCACGCAGATGCTGCGTGACAGCATCCTCGACATCCCAGAGGAGCAGTGGGAGCTCACGTTCAACACCAACATCCACCCGCTGTTCTACCTGTCCAAGTACCTGCTGCCCCACATGAAGCAGGGCGATACCATCATCAACGACGCCTCCGTCAATGCCTACATCGGCCGCCCAGACATTCTCGACTACACCGCGTCAAAGGGCGCCGTGGTCTCCTTCACGAGGGGGTTGAGCAACCAGCTTGTCGGCAAGGGCATCCGCGTCAACGCCGTTGCTCCCGGTCCCGTCTGGACGCCACTTGTTCCCTCTACAATGAACGACGGGGCGCAGAAGACCTTCAACAGCCCAATGGGCCGGCCTGGCCAGCCTAGCGAGATCGCTACCGTCGTTGTCTTCCTGGCAAGCACCGATAGCTCCCTGATTAGCGGTCAGACCATCCACGCCAACGGTGGTGTTGTCGTCAACGGGTAAACGGATCGGTTTCGACTTGTGGGGTCATCTGGAATGCTGAATGGGTGATACTTTGGCGAGAGGCCGGGCTAGATCTCATAAAGTGTGGTGATGAATTAGAATTGTATGATATCACGAATAATGCTTAACCTCTTCCAATCAAAATCTCATGAGATGAGGTATCTCAGTTCACTCTTCATCAAACGTTCTGTTCTACTGGACACGGTCTGCGTTGATCCCTGAGGTGAATAGGTTCTCATGGAAGCGCTGTTGCTGAGTTCATCCAGCACCCAGCAGCTGACGACGTCCGCTCCCACAAACTGCTCCAAATGTGAAGCTTTTCGTGTCCTGAAATATGCTCAGGACACTGTCATCGTGATGCAGGCTTAGTTCATGACCTCGTATCCCACGTCCTATAGCGTCACTGAGACAATCCAATCCCCAGAAAAAGCTCAAGTCAACTTTTGCTTGATGAAAAAGCTTCTCAAGTGGCTCAACTGCCACGCGCATGTCACACCCAGAACAGCAAGCTGAACCAATGTCCACTTCACTACCCTGGAGTTGGTCAACTCGCTCTGGTCCCTGAACTCTGCTTCCCGCTCACGCTGGAAGAGCTGCTCTCTCTTGATGTCTTGCAGGCGCGCGTTCAGGTCCTTGACTTTGTTCACCATATTCGCCATCTTGTCCTTGTCGTTGCTTTCGATCTCACTGGACTCACCAATGGCCAGATCCAACTCGAATTTCACGTTGCCGCGCTCCGTGTGCGAGGTGCCGAAGAAGCCGGAGGAGGAGGGCACGTTTTGAGGCGTAAAGCACAATCGGTGATCGCCAGAATCAGCTGCTGAGAAGGCGAATTTGCCAAAGTCCGAGCCGCGCTTCGAGACAATGCGGTGGTCGTTGTCGAACGTTTCGTCCACGGTGATCAGGATTCCCTACAGATACAGGTGTTAGGGCAGTTGCCGAGAGTAGCCTGCTGTTATGCTGGCTTCATACCATGTCCGAGTTGGGGAGATATGACTTGGCATTCTCATTCCATTGGAGCGCCTTGTAGTGTCCTGTGTGAAGGCTTAGCAAGCTGTTCATTCTCCTTTCCACGGAAGCACCAAACATACCAACCACCAATGTGTCCTTTGGAAGCTCTTCAAAGAAACACCTCGGCGTACTGCCATCGATGTAGAAGTAAAGGGCCTGCGCCTGGGCCGCAAGCAGCGCGAGACCGGCGAACGTTATCGAGGGCAGCATCTTGGTGAACGTTTGCGTGGGTTGATGTCTGAGGAGACTTTGTTGTTCAAGGGACAGGACCTTGAATTCACCTGTACCTCATCCCTCCCTTCTACCATACTTGAGTTAGGCTTAGGCCTTCCACTGCCCGCCAACGGAGTTTTCCCAAAGTGGCTAGATCAAACATTCCCCTTGCCAAGACCCCAGCTTGCCTTGCGCGATTCTGTCACTGAGCACCCGCGACCAAGCTGCTGAGATGCGATGCTGATCCGTGAAGGGATCTACTACTTAGGCTCTCTATTATTTATTTGCCATCGGGCTTGCGCATGAGTGTCGCATAATCCTCTTCGCATACGTGTTATTGGATTGTGATTCGTCATGATCATCAGAAGGCATCGCTCTTTGCATGCTAGTTTCGATGCGCGCACTTCCAACACTGGACTGAGGAAGTATACAGAGAGTGCATTACAATAATCGAAACCCGCTATTTGCCTCGCTAGAGATCTCGAAAATGCCGTTGCTCGACCCTCCAAAGAACAATGATGCCTCGGTCTTGCGATGGAAGTCGGCACTGCAGAAAGCTCTTTGCCATAGAATTGAAGCCTCGAGGCTCCGACCTGTCTTCGCAGATCTATCAACACAGTTCCCCATTCCTGCCAACGATCTGGTAGCTTTGCTTTTGGACTTTCGATCCGTCAATGACACAACAGATGATCCTCTACTTTTCAGCTATTTGGCTTGTGTGTTGGAGCTCGAACTCATTGCAACAGCTCCCGTCCTATTGTTAACGTTGTCATGCTCTGGTCTCAGCCCAAACAAGAGTGGATCTTCACACCTTCACAATGGGCTGGGCTCAATTCCGGTCTTCGAAGAGAGGATCATGCAGATACTTGCTGCTGACTACACGAATAAAAAAGTGAACGGCTCAGGATCGAGACAGCAACAATTCGGCTCAAATGCATTTGCACTATGTGGCTGGCTGAAGTTTCTCGTCGAGCTGGAGAATGTCAGCACTATTGGCGGCAATGAAATGCAGAACTCGGATCAAGGTCGAATTGGAGTTCACAATGCGCTTGCAATGCTTGTCACGTGTATCTTCAGCGACCCAAGCTTCAAAGATGTTCAGAAGCAGAAGTGGTGGGGGGACAAACGTCCCAAGGTGCGAAATGCGATAGAGTCGTTTCTTCTACACGTTGGGCAATGGCTGCAGCCGGCGAATGCGACAAACCTCCAGACCTTACTTGGCATGCAACCCTTCATCGAACTGGATAAGAATGGCCTACCCAAATTAACCGATGAGCAAGTGCGCAATGCAATCGTTGACTTGCCACTTGTTTCAAGTCGAGCAGGGACCTACATCTGGTTGAATGCTTGCCTCTCCCCGCCGTCTCTTACTGACGACCTGACTTTGATGCAAATCCTCCACTTCCGCGGCGCAGAGAACATCCAATCGGCAGCAGTTGATCTTCTGCACGCTTCGTTTGAGGTTTTGACCAATGCCATGATGGTCAAACAGACGAGACACTCTGTGAAACTCATCCGATCGTTTATCTGTAATCGGCTGCCTCCATTGCTCGCTTCCATCACAAGCATGTTGGTACCATTAACAGCCGAACAGTGCATACAAATGGCTTTCAGTCAGATCAACATGGATCCATTGCCACCTCTGACCAACGGTGCAAACGATATCCGAGAGCCGCTACAGTTAACGAGATTGGAGTTTCTCCAAGCATGTGCGCTGCACTCATTAGTCTCAGAGTCTACAATTGGTCTCATATTGCAAGGACCTCCCATAAGTCTCCCAAAAGTTCCCAAACTGAACAAAGACATCATTGTGCAACAATGTTCAAACAACACCAGCAATTTGGAGGCACTGGTCGAAGATCTCGGCGGAATGCAAGGGAATGCCGGTGCAATATCCGGCTGCGTGGTTGACCTTGTGAACAGCTTTTGCAGCTCCAAAGACACAATGTCTTTGAAAACAGTGTGCATGAGTCTGATCAAGAACATCAAAAACATTGATGTTATCCTCCAATACGCCCAGCCTATGCAACTGGTACTGCCACTCTGCCATCTTCTGAATGATTGGGTACATGAGCAGGATCAGAGCGAATTGCCACCATCTTATGAGGAGTTCGCCACTATTCTTTTGCTCGTACTGGTGATTGTCCATCGCTACGCACTTACAACCGAGATTTTCGGGATGCTGGGCAGGGAGAGTTTCATCGTGGCATTACTGCAGGATCAGGCAAGTAGCTCAGCTCTTGAAGACCTACCTGAAGATCAGAAAGATCGACTTGCCAAATGGATTGAAGGATTATATGCCACTGATGAGCAGGGCGAGATCTTCGGTATCAACGACGACGTTATGTCACAATGCCCTCCACAGGCCTTCTACCAGCTTGTGCCTACACTGTTTGAGCAGAGTGTGATCGCCCGCAGGTTCAACGCGATTCCCATCACCACCTTACAAGGTGGGCTTGAACTTCTACTTGAACCCTTCCTCTTGCCATCCCTTGTTGGAGGCTTGAATTGGATAATCAAGCATTCCTGGGAGGATCACGGTGACGCGGATATATTACTGTCAATGTTAGGAAAGCTATTGAAGCCATCCAGCATCTCGCCCATCTCGCCAGATACGCAAGCGATGCACAAGGCAATACTGGGGATTGTGGGAGCTCCTCTGACACAGTCACTGTTACAATTCAAGAAAAGATTCCCAAAGAAAGATGTCAGTGGGTTTCTTGACGTCCTCAAGCCATATCTAAATCAACAGTATTCTGTACAGGCCAACTCGGGCCAAGTACAGCAATGGACAGCGTCCGCTCAGGGCGACCTCACTAAAGCCGTACGGGCAGATGTCCAGCGGATCGTAACTTGGATCACAGCGGTGGGCCCTAATCCGCCGCCAGCGTTCACATTTAAGATGTACACTACATTTGTGAGCTTACTTGGGCCAGAAGTGGTGCTAGATGCGCTATTGGAGGAGATCGTGGAGCAGACGATATTGCAGAAAGGTTCCGAGGTGCTGGATATATGTGCTGCAATTGTATGTGCTCCTTCAAATGACCGATCAGCCGGGTCAGCGCTGCAGAGATTACTGAATCTTCGGAGCCTCGACACGTCTGGACTACTGAATGCCCCAATTTCACAATCGGAAGCTATTGTTCGTTTACAGCGTCGTGTTGATAACCACAATGCCACCATGCTGGCTGCAAGTGCATCCATGGCGATGCCGATGCAAGACCAAGCAGCTGACCGGATAATGCAAGATCTTGGCTTGACTGCAGAAGGTGGAGACGTGGGGGTGGCATCCACTATGCAGAACAACAACTCGGGTGAAGGCATGGACTTCGAGGGTGCCGATATCGGGTCACACATCAATCAACCCATGGAGGGCGGTGGTGGCAATGGCAACGAAGTGCCTGGATTGGATCCGGCCGGCAATGCGAACGATCAGATGCAAGATATCTTTGGCGATTTGGGTGTTGATTTGAGCAACTCTGGAGGTGACCACACCTTTGACGGGCTTGGCGGCCAGGCGGACGGACAACAAAACCAGGAAGACGATATTTTCGCCGGATTAGACATGAACCTGGCCGAGTTCACTGACGAGTATAATTTCTGATGTAATGCATGCTCTATGTCTTGATATACAGGCAGAGAATCAGCATTATTATATTTGTGAATTTTGAGGGATATTCCAATCAAATGTTGAGAATCACTTTACAGGTGCCTGGAAATCGGTATAGACCAGACATCTTTATGAGAGGAAGGCGCTTGGGCAAGCCGACGCTGGCCGTGTGGGGCAGGCACGGCGGGGCAGCTGGATAGGCCAGTCAGTGAAGGTGTGCTTGATGTAGGATATGTATCACTAGGTATCGAGTCATATGTTATTACACTGGGCAGGTCCCTTTTGAGGTCCTGATACTGCTTCGAACTACGCGACGGAGTTTTACTCTATCAAACATTTTACGAGCGAGAGCTTGATTTTGTCATCAGTAATACTTTGCCAGATTGAACGTAACGATGGGTTATGATCTGAAGGGTCGAAACGTTCTAGTGGCTGCGGGCTCTAGGTGAGTGGTGTAGCTGTCTAACACCTAGCGGACCATGATTGA
Organism: Leptoxyphium fumago; assembly: GCA_001660795.1. NCBI lineage: Eukaryota > Fungi > Ascomycota > Dothideomycetes > Capnodiales > Capnodiaceae > Leptoxyphium > Leptoxyphium fumago. The sequence goes on from LSHF01000079.1 coordinate 38,074, forward strand.
CTGTTGAATCCAAAGAGGACTTGGGGCAGAGATCTCGAGGAAGTTTGCACAAGAAGGCTGTAACGTGGCTATCAACTATGCCAACAACGAGGAGCCAGCTCAAAAGTTGGCTGAGCACATCAGAACGACGTACAACGTGAAGTCATTTGCCATCAAAGGCGATGGCGGCGTGATGGCCGAATGCAAAGCCCTGGTACAGGAGACGATCAAGGCGTTTGGTGGGATAGACGTCGTGATCGGCAATGCAGGCTGGACCAAGTTCAGCGACTTCAACGACCTCGGCGCCATGACGGAGGCGGATTGGGACAAATGCTGGGCCGTCAACGTCAAGGGCCAGAAGGCACTGCTGGAAGCTGCGCTGCCGACGTTCAATCAGAATCCCGAGGGAGGTGTGCTGATCATCACCTCCTCCATCGCCGGCCGCTCTCTCGCCGGCAGCAGCATGGCCTACAGCGTGACTAAGGCGGCGCAGCTGCACCTGATGAAGTGTATGGCACAGACCCAGGGACCCAAGGTCCGCATCAACGCCGTCTTGCCCGGGCTCTTGCTCACGGAATGGGGTAATACATTTGGCGAGGAGAGGATCGCAGCGCTCAAGGACAAGGCCGTGTTGAAGAAGGAGGTGAGCATACGAGCGTTCTCAATCCCTGACGACTAAGCATCAAAGGGTCTGTGTCTTTTGAAGTGATGAGGAATGCTGACAACGAATGCCGTGCCAGACCGATATAGGCGAATGCGCAGACGCCTTTGTCATGCTGGCAAAGAACAGCTCCATCACCGGACAAGAGATCCAAGTTGGTGAGTAGACGCACGGATTGATTTTGCATGACGAGGACATCTGGTGGCTAACGTGACTGTGTGTGCTTTCTAGACTCGGGCTTGGTGATCCAGCATATGTAGAAAGCGCCCACAACAATACCTATCTTGTCGCATCTGAAACCTAAGCAAAACACGGTAGGGTATGTTAGGGGCTACGCTTCCAAATATGTAACACACATCCTAGACGACATTGAAACATCCGGGTAATTGCGATTTTTCCTGTATACTTCCACCAGAGCGCGAGTGCTTGGATGACGATTGAAAAAGCCATCGATCGTGTCGAGGTAACTGCAAGGTGCTCATCGCCAAGAGTCAGGCAGATGGCCATGCCAACAAGAGCAGAATCGTCGATGCTGACGGACTTGCATAGTCGAGATGAATACCGAGTGAACGAGTACCTCCCTATTTTGTATACCTGCCTAGATACCCACCTAGGTAAGCAGCTACGCGTGGAGTAGTACTATTTATGATTACAGCAGGAAGAACGCATCAGGAAATAGCCGCCGCCATCATCGGATAAATTGCCCAATTGTATCCTGATAGGTTCAGATACAAATTCGCCCAGTTGACCAAATGATTATTGCTCGCGGTGGAGCGACTACAGGGTGAATTGCAAAGCCATCGATAGCTGGATATATTTGGCAACAATGAGTTGTCGATTGGCAAAGAAAAATGTGCTGTAGGCGAGCAGGATCACGTGATGCCACGAAGACGAGAGCGACGCCAATCACCTGACTGGGAGCAGGGAAAATTCCAGATTGGGCAAGCCAGTCGGCCAGAAAGGGTTAGAAGCTGGCAAAGTTGGGACGGAGCACGCGGAAGCAACGAGCCAGAAGAGTCTTTCGGGTGGGTCTGGTGGGCAGGTGGAGGGTGCCGGGAGGCTTTTCATCCGCAGGAAATACGAGGTCGGTACTGTACAAGGCTGCCTGTACTGTAGTCGTCTTGCACTGGACGGGACGGTGCACTGCCTCAGGCTGGCCTTCGCACCTCAGCGTCAAGCGTCGTCGTCAGGTAGGTATTCCACCACCACTCCTGGCTTTGTTTTGCCCTACGCTCGTCACGCATCACTCACTCACTTACCCACACGCTCTCTCCCTTACATTCACTCACTCACTCACTCACTCACCAACCCATCATTTCTATCCTCATCTCGGGCGTCCAACGCAATCTGTACCCAGCCTCTCGTTCCAGTCACCAACTTGCAGACTTCGAGCCCAGATTCACCCTCTGCCGCTCTTGCCTCTCCGTTCGAAAGGCCGCTTTTAATAACTCAGCCGCATCACACGCGAAATCCAACACCCCTTGCCTCGCAAATTCACCCTCCAACCCGGCCACACGGTTGTCTCCTGTCCCCATCCTCGTGGTCCGCTCGCTGTTCGATCTCCTGCAATTTGTCATTGCCATAGGCCGGGCTCGAAGTATACGCCCCAGCCGAACCAGCGATCTTCTTTAAGCCTGCCAACTGCCTTCCTTTTCCCGCAATATCAGGCATGTTCGCCATGTTTTTCGGATTCGCACAGATGAGACCGGACATGGTCGCCGACGGCGTGATGCCTAAGGATAAGAGGCAGGCAGGGACGGGCGTCAGCACATCCACCACTCCCTCGTCCACAACTCCCTCATCCACCTCCACTACGCCCACACCCACCTCGTCTTCCTCCACACCTGCATCATCTACATCAACATCAGAGACTCCAACCAGCCAGAGCAGCTCTTCTCCGGCCACCTCCCCACCTACCTCTCAATCTTCCAGCCCAGCCACATCTTCAGACAGTACATCAAGCCCATCGTCTCCGAGCCAGGCCTCTTCTTCCAGTTCTTCGGAATCTGGTTCCGAGTCTACTTCGCCATCCTCTACCATTCCTAGCAGTGTATCGGTCACCACCACCAACTCGGATGGCAGCACCATAACCACGGAGATTTCTACAACTTTTGATTCGTCGTCTTCAAAGACATCCAGTGCCATCGCCAGCACTTTGACAGGGAGCAGCAGCAACTTTGTCGTCGTTGGCTCGAGCACCATCGACCGATCCACTCTTTCCAAGCCAACAACCATCACAACCCCACTGGTGACTTCGTCCACCCAATCTGTAACAACTACGAGTCTGTGGGTTTCAGACGGCCAGACCTACAGCAGTATCATTACCACCGCACGAGTTGTCGCATCCACTACCGGATTCGCTACCGAGACTGTTGCACCCTCACTTCAAAACAACAATGGAACCAGTGGTGGCAGCTCCCTCACCCCCAAGACCAAGGCCGTGATTGGCGGTGTTGTCGGTGGTGTGGGCGGTGCTATCCTCATCGGTGGCCTGGCTGTTGTAGCATGGAGGCTGTGGGGAAAGAAGAAGAGGCACCAGGTCGCTCAGGACGACTATGCCGACTCACCCGAAAACAGCCTCAGGCGTGAGAAGAGGGGCTCGCGCAACACACCGAGCGACTACTCTCAGCCAAGCGGTCCTGTCAATGCCTCGTCCAACTTCTAGAACAGACATTGGCTGGCTTGACTGAGGTCATACAGCATGGCTTTTGATTTACTGGGCTGCACTTTAGCGATAATGACAACGGCATTTGATGGTGTAATAAAAAATGTAAACTCGACATGCAAGTCGTCAGTATCTTTTAAGGAAGAGAAGGGAGCTGGTGATGGATATGCTGGCTTGATTTGTTTTCAACTTCTACAAATTGTCATCCTACGTGTTGAGGTATAAATGTGGAATATGATTTTTAATCTAGAAAGGTGCCTGTTTAGGAGTGTATTTGATCTAGGCGTGAATCCTCGGCATCAGTGTCGTCGCCTTTATTATATCAAAAGTTTAATTTGAGGCGAATATTTGCCTTGGCGATAACTCTTCTAGAACCATGAAACATAATCAACAAGTGTGCCACTGCCTTGCTTACAATGCTACTGTTCGGTCATAAATCCGTAATACTCTTTTCATAAAGCGGATTGGCCCTCTCACATCTGTGGTGAACCCCATGTTTCACATGCAAGCCCAGACAATACCTCGGCGCGGGGTTATGATGATCCAGTCAGTCTAGGTACAAAGTCTAGGTGCATTCCGGCAATTGAGTGTTGCAGTCACTGCTCATACCAGGTCTGTATGATCTACATCAATGCTGTGAATAGATCAGAAACCCTCGCAACTGAGCTGGCACGGAAAGGGTTCGAGTGTCGGCACCAGACCGTGGCAGAGTGAAACATGACAGTGAGTCTACGGCGCGGCGTCCTGGAACCACACCCCCACCCTACGATGCAGCTGGGCTGACCGCGGCAACAGTCGACAGGTAACACGCCTCGAGGGGCGATGCGTCCCAAACGCTCGAACGTCAACCTCTCGGGACTCAGGGTAGCGCCGCTTTCTGCAAAGTTCGCAGAGCCGCCGCGAGACTTTGACCCTGCGAGGGACCCGGGCGAGGCGGCAGCGGACGTCGAGTATTCAAGACAACACTCCAGCTACCTCCATGGCAGATCGGCACCGTCAACTCCAGGCATACTCTGCAGAAGCTCCAGCAGGAATTACCTGGGTGGTGGGCTGAGCAGGAGAGGCTCGCTCTACGACGAGACTGTGGACCGTAGCCCTTTCGAATACGAATACGCCGCCGTCTCGAGAGACCTGTCTGGAGATGTGAGGGTGGACTTCGGCAGCGGTGAGATACCGAAGGCGAAGAGCGATGCCGCCCTCCTCCTCCAGCACAAAGGCAAAGGTAGAGGAATGCCTGTCAGGAGGACGGGCTGGACTGAGAAGTCTAGCAGTGGGACTGTGACTCCTCGACCTCGGTATCACGGTAACCCGGCAGAGGAGGACTGGCTCACGAGGACTGGGGCTGCAACGAACGCACTACTACAGGAGTCAAAGGGCCAGTCTTGGTTGGCTTCCAGCCAGTCTGCCATTTCGCTCAATCTGCAGGCTGCAATTGACGATGATGACGACGACGACCACTACGAGGAGCTTTCGGCTTTGAGCGCACGAAGCGCCAGGCCCAACTACGCCTCCGGCCCTGCCAGCCCTGCAAACCTACGATCGGGCGTCCTGAGTCCTGTACGGCAGAAGCGCAGCAACTGGGGGAGCCGGTACGGGTCACGCCCGAGCAGCCGGAAGACCAGCCGCCGAGGCAGCTTCACAGGCTCTCGCACACCGCTCGCATCGGGCGGCGGCCAAACCGACGTGATCGCAGGCTACTTCGACGAGGAGCCCTTGGCATTTCCAGACGGGCCGGACTTCGTGGATCTCGACGCTGGCGATTCGGAGCAGGACGAGGCCGAGGTCAAGCGGCTGACCAAGGACCGCTCGTTCGGCTTGGGATCCCTCGTGGACAGGCTGATGGGCATCGATCTTTTCAACGTGGACGAGAGCGACGAGACGAGCGATCACGAGCCTCGCTCCCCCAACAGGGCGGTGTCGGCGAGAGACCGTGCCACCGCCGCCACAGAGCTGGACCCGCGTCTGCAGCGGCAGCTGCGCTCCAGACCCACGGCGGACGATGGCGTTGATGACAAGGCCGCCGCCGCCGCCGACTTGGACGCAGACCAGAAGGCCGGCTGGAACGATGCCGCCTGGTTGATGAGCGTCGCCTCGAAGGCCATGTTCCAGTGACAGGACCAGCCCGGTGCCTGCAACACGCCCAGTTGTCTTTCCACGTTCACGACGATGAATCTCACCACTGTTATACGGATCTTGTTCGTTGAGGGTGCGACTGAGGGTCAGCATGGCTTTTCGGTGTTACACAGGCACACTGCTGTGCCTGTGTCACCCAGCCATCACCGAGGTCTTCAGGCGCGAGGGCGTCATTTCCCCCGGTTTGATATTGGAGCAACGACATCTAATGTACATGTAATATATATATCGAGGTCTTCTAGATCACGCGCGAACCTCGCAAATCACACATATTTGACCCATTCGCACATCCGAACACCCGCACTCGCAAAAAGCAACCTCCCATTGCTGGTCATCCAGCTGCAGTATCTTGTCTTGCGCAGTTTTTCAGTGGTAGCTTTGGGGGCCCGTGACTTGCTAAGCCAAGCCGCATATCCCTCGTCTGGCACGACATGATGATAGTCGCTCGACGTCTCTACCAGATCGGCTTGGAACCTGGTCACGATCTGTGACGGGCTGAAAGCCTAGGGAAACGCGCCCAATGGCCGCTTGGGAGAGTCCCTCACCGACACGCGTTTTGAGGTTGGAGAGGCAAAAAGTCCCTCAGACCGGCGCATTGTCACAGCAGGAGGGTACTGTAGGTGGGCGAGCGAGTGCCGTGCCATTCGTCCCCAGCATTCCGCCTCATGGCTGGCTTGGTCAGGTACCCACATCAACCACCCAACCGTCTTTCCTGGTTCTGCCGTCCAATCCAGCCCAAACTAGTCCAGCCCAGTCAACCACGCGTACCGTCCGCGTATCAGAGACCGCCCCCTACCCTATCCTGCACAAGGTCGACTTCTGGCCGACTGCCTACAGTGGTATGAGCTGGCACCTGTCATGTCAATTGGGGGATCAATGGGTTTGGTGGGCAGTCGTTGGCTGGCCTAACGACATGGCGCCCTGATCTGCTACTGCTGCTGCTGCTTGTTCAACTCTGCTCCGTTGTCGCCTCTGCGAGTACGATGCATCACATGTGCGTAGGTGCGACTATGGGGGCCCAGTCCAATCCGACCTCCTACCGTATCTCAGGTGCAACTGTATGCAGGCGTGCATGCACATCCTCGTCGACGGTTGGCGAGCTCTGCCGGCGGCCCAACGCTATGTAGGTTTTTGTTTTACATAAACGCAACATACCAGTAGGTACATACACTTACCAAACGGGTGCGTGGCCAGTCACATGTGTTTGCACAGCCATGGAGAAAGGCTTACGCGTGCAACCCCTGGAGGGTATCGCTTGGAGGGCTAACGTTTGTAATGGATGCTTGCTTATGAGGTCGACGGCATAAGTAGTGTTCTGTGCAGCAGCAGGAGCGGCTGTCCCAGCCCATCCGGTGGCTATGGGTAGTGAGGACTACAGTATGGGCAGGGAATGGTCAGCCAGCCCGTTCCGACGCCAGACCTTGGGCACTGCCCAGTCTGTCTGGGTTTGATGTTGCGATATTGCACGTGAAAGCCCCCACACTTGGGCTATCACGAACCTGTCAGCGAAGGGCCGGTGCGTGCGGTGGTAGCACACGAACGACGTATGGCGAATCACCAATGGCGAAAGGAAGAGGTGAGCAGCGAGAGGATAGGTAGGTAGGTAGCGTGTGGCAATGCCGACACTATGGGAGGCGGAGATGGGCTGCGGGGATGAAGCGAAAGGCAGTCGAGGTCGAAAATAGAATACCCAGACCAGACACGGACCGGGTTGCCTGGCTGGAAGGGTCAATCAGAAATCAAGCTATAAAAGCGCAATCAATCTGGACTAGCACGCCCGCGGTAGGGTTGCCTTACACGTGACACCAGCAGACGCCAGCAGACACCAGCAGACACTATACTGTAGGGATCCAGTAGGGACCCGGTACTGTAGTTGCAGATGTGGCGGGAACATGCAATATGGCAATGCTACTGTAGGTACCTAGGGGGATTTGCACCGGGCAAGGCAAAANGGCAGAGGAGAACAAGGCAAAGACACGGCAAGGGTTAGGGTTACCAAGGCAAGGCAAGGCGCGGCAAGGCAAGACAAGGCAAGGCAAGAAGCGTAGGGCCACACCACAGGGTTCTGCGGTAGCTCAGGCTAAGGCCAAGGGTAGGGCCAAAGCTAAGGCCAGGGTACAGTAGTTGGATACTGTAGGTCAGGCAACACTCAGGGTTCCTCAGGCCAGGCCAGCTCGGGTCAGGCAGCTCGGGTGGGCCGGCCGGTAGTAGCAGGGAGCTTCTTTTTACCTGGGGATGCGCACCTGCTTAATTGTGGTACACCGCGCCCGCCCTCCTCTCCACCCTCCTCACTGCTGCCCTCCCTTCCGCCGCCTATCTGCGCTCCGGTAGGTTGGCAGTTACGTGCCGAGGAGGTCGTCGCTTATGAGCCACCGCCAGCCAGCCAGCCAGGCAATGTAGGTACCTAGAAAGGCTCCTCCATCCCCCTCAACCTCATTCTCGTCCACGTCCACGTCCACCACCACATCCGCGTTCCTCCTTCCTCGTTCCTGGATCCTCGCTTCTCATCCTCATCCTNCCCCCTCATGCCCTTCCTCCTCGCGACCTGCCGGCCTCAACTCCTCTCTGTCTGCCAATCTTAGACCGTCCTGTAATTACCTACCGCCTGTACAGTCCAAGTCCCGACATCGCTATCCTACAACTCTACCGCCTTCTCGATCTCTCTCCCCACACCCTGGCCTTACCGCCCTGCTTTACAGGCTCGTCCGTCCACGCGCTCCATTCTCTGCCCCATGCATTGACTCGCCGTTGGTGATGGGTCACCCTCGAACACCAATTGAATGGAAGCTGGGAGTCAACACGAACCGCCGGTAGCAGCAGGGCTGGCCTCTGCTGCCACACCCGCACCACCCGGCCTCACCACCAGTCAATCTCCCAACAATGCCGATGCCCATCTAGCTGATTCGAATGGCACTGTTGACGAGAAGAGCCAAAGGCCACAGCATCTGCAACAGCAACAACAGCAGCCGGAGGNTGCTGTCACCAATGGCCATGTCAAGCTGGAAAAGCCTCATTCAGAAGAACCTGTTGCTTCAGTACTCGTGCGCAAAGCCAGCATTTCGCAAAAACGGCCCGCGCCCGCTGCAACCGAGGAGAAAGATCCTAAGAGCTTGAAGTTGGCTGCCTCGGAGCTATGCGAGACCTGCCGAACAGACAGTCCGCGTTGTGAACATGGCCGAGCAACCCGAGGACGCCCAATTCGATCGGAAGACTCGATACGCGAACAAACCTCGGACATTGTCTCTCACACAGGCTCGCGAACATCACTGCAACCTTCTTCCCAAGAGCAGAGTGGCAATGCGACTATTGTGGAGCACCGTGCCTTGAAGGAGAGCCTCACGCCCAATGGCGACAGAACGCTTAGACGCTTCGACGCAGAGGAAGTGGTAGCCAATGACCCTTCATTCTCGCACCCAGGTTCCAATGGAGAGAACAGTGCAAGTCCGAACTCCCCCAATGGAAACCCCACCCTGCCACCCTTTTCCGCTCTTAACTTGCGGCATGAAGAGCCAGGATCTGCTGCTCAGCTGCAGTTGCGACCTTTTCCAAACGTTCTCACTTCGCCACCGTCTTCGGCAGGGTTTCCAGCATTGCATGCATCTTCCCAGCCAATACATGTTCCAGGCTTTCGACCTTTAGAACCACAACTCTCGAAGTCGCCCGGTCAAAAGCCTCCCCCACAACAGCCAGACCATTCCTTGTCCCTTGGCAGATCTGCTGTTTCCGTTGGCGCTCACATAACTTGCACTACATGTGGTGCGACATTGAGAGATACTAACGACGCGCAGTATGTATCCCCTAGCTTCATAACATATAAAATCATTGTTGCTGATCAGTTGTAGTGCTCACGCGCAGAAACATCAAAGACCATACAAATGTGGTGAGCCAGGGTGTGAAACTCAAGTGGGTTTCTCCTCAGCAATAGAACTGGAGACACACCGTGCAACAGCGCACAAAGCTCGGCCGATGTGGCCCATGGAGCCTCCTCATGGCTCTCCAACCGCACGTGAACAACTGAGAAGGCAGAGCATGCCTGCGGTGAGCCGGCATCTTTACTCGCCAGAATCGAGAAGGTCTTCTCTCCTTCCATCGTTCAACATTGAGTCTAAACCTTCACCATCACGCAATGCCACCCAACAACCTTCGCCCCATCGTTCCGTTACCCATCCAAGTCCACCCTCTGTATCTCTGCATCCATCGGACTTTGTGCCTCCAGCCCAGTCACCTTATCAAAACGGGCATCAGCAGCTCTCGCAGGAAGCTAATCATACGTCACACCAATCTTCGACTTCACAATCATCGTTGGCTGAGGCAGGGTCTCTGATCCAGCTTGCATCTGCATCCTTGTCGCCTTCAAGACCAAGAAGCCTCAGTCAAGCAGTGCTCAACACCAGCTCCTCTATCTTATTACCGCCACCACCACCACCTCCACCTTCATCGTCTCAGCAACAGCAACAGCAACAGCAACATCGGGCCCCAAGATCAAGAAGTGACATCCCTCCCTGCGCTCAGTGTGGCCGCGTGGCGAAAAACCACTCAGACGCCAGGTAAGGTTCCCAGACATAAGGCTTACTAGAACTCTGCATACTGACTGGTGAAAAAGGAAACACGAATTGCAACACACCAAACCCTTTACTTGTGGTTTCGCGAATTGCAAACGCAGTACAGAGGGATTCATGACGGTGAACGACTTGGAGCGACACAAGAAAGCGGTGCATAACATGAAACCACGTGTGGGCTCTTCGACTGGGTACGTGTGTTCGGTGTGTCAGACGACAGGAATAGGAGAGGCCAAGTGGTGGCCTCGGCTGGATAATTTCAAAGCACACATTCTTCGCAAGCACAAAGGAGCAGAAATGCCAGGGGTTATTGAGGCTTCGAGAAGGTCCATGAGGCCAAACGAAACAATTACCTCCCTAGGCAAAGAGGCCGAGCCCGCAGCAGCCACCAGCATCGCATCTTCTGTGCATGGTTACGCACCTCTGCCACCTGGTACCTACCCAGATCCACCAGAGGATCGCGACCATTACATGGCATTGATGGAACCTCGAGGTTCGATCGATGCTCAACCGCCGGATCCACGAGCACCTCTGTATCACCCGCATCAAGAGCTTCTTCCATCTGGATATGTGCAAGAGAATCATTCAGAAGGTCTACCTCAGAGCGAGGAAGTCTCACGACAGTCAGATCCGAGGACTCCTCCAGTGCCACAACCACCTCGCACACCGACACGGGATCGTGCGCCTTCTACATCTTCAAGACAGGCATCCCCAGTCACCAACGCCGCCTCAGTCTCAGACAAGTCTATTGGTGATGAGCATGTTTCCAAGACATTACAGCCGGTAGAACAGCATGTACAACCTCAATCGCAGCTTGCATCGCACCAAGATCGGCCCGACCCTCAACAATGACCAAAGGCTGATCTCTTGACGCCATCATCTAGGATAGATGAAAATCCCCTTTGGCTTTTACGCTTGAGATCAGTTGCTTGCATTTGAATCGAATCGTACAGTACAAACCTGTCTTGGTCTTTATCTGACCCTTTGAAAAAACTGCTTGTATTCACTTGTACGATCATTTCTTGCTACCCAGCGTCTTGTCATTTGATAATGCATCGGTGGACGGTCCACAGATGTTTCGAGCTCACCCCACTGCTGCGAGCAGGATGTGAGGTCTACAAAATTTTCGTTTGAGACATGAGCCTGATCTGATACCTAATTTCTCATGGGTAACGACGTTCACCTGGACGGTTCAGACAACATTCCCAGATTGAAATATCTGACTGGGTACTACCAAATCTTGAAATATATATAATGCGATAGATCAAAGACAGAAAGAAACGTCTTCAGCCATGGGCGACCAGAATTGACAAGTGGCCAGTGGGCGTTTAGTTGCCCTCGCCCTCTTTGTAGGCCTGCTCGTGCGAAGCGATGGCCCTACCGCTGGGGTCGGTCTGCGTGGACCAGGTAGGGGTCCACCTCATGACGGTCTTGGCGCAGGTGGGAGGGAAGTGCTCGTCGAACATGCACCTGTACCAGTAGGCCTCCTTGGAGTCTGGGATGTCGTCTCCCCAGTGCGGCTTGTCCTTGCGGATGTTGGCCTCGATCATCTGCTCGTCGGTGACGTACTTCTTGGCCTCGTCGCGCAGGCCGTCGATCCAGCCGTAGCCGACACCGTCGGAGAACTGCTCCTTCTGCCGCCAGAGGATGTGCTCGGGAAGGTACGGCTTCATGCCGGGCTCGCCGGTGGTGTCGAACGCCTTGCGGAGGATGTACTTCTCGATCCGGCCGTTGGCCCTGTCGATCATCTTCTCGGCCGGGTCGATGTCCATAGACAGGTTGAGGAACTCCTTGTCCAGGAAAGGCACACGTGCCTCGACGCCCCAGGCCATTGTCGACTTGTTGGCTCGCAGGCAGTCGGCAAGGTGGAGGTTCTTGATCCTGCGCACCGTCTCCTCGTGGAAGGCCTGCTTGTCTGGCGCGTTGTGGAAGTACAGGTATCCGCCGAAGATCTCATCGCTTCCCTCGCCGCTCAGCACCATCTTCACTCCCATTGCCTTGATCTTGCGCGAAAGCAGGAACATAGGTGTCGATGCGCGGATGGTGGTGACATCGTAAGTCTCCAAGTGGAAGATGACATCGAACAGCGCATCGAGACCCTCTTGGATGGTGAAGGTGAAGGAGTGGTGCCTGGTGCCGAGGTATCGAGCAACTTCCTGTGCGGCCTTTGTATCTGGTGCGCCTGGGAGACCGATGGAAAAGCTGTTGAGCTGCGACAAGACTGGGATGTCTCTGAGGTTGTATTCCTCGTCCACACCGGCAAGTTCCTCTTCGGCGTTGGGATCGGTCTGAGCTGGCAGCTGGCCGTTGGTGATGGGTGTCGTGATTCCCGATTTGGCAGCTCGCAGCTTCTCTTGGAACTCGCGTTGTATCCTCAAAGTCTCCCTCTGGGCGATCGAGGCGACGAGGGAACTGTCGAGCCCACCAGAAAGCAAAACGCCAAATGGGACTTCTGCCATCATGCGCTTCTTGACTGATCGCTCGAAAGAGTGCCTCAAAGCCTTGAGGTCGAGGGGCGTGGAAGGAACAGCGGTTGGGTTGGTGAGCCACTTGGGAGTGAAGTATGGCGTCAATGAGTCTGTCTTGCTGTCATAGACGTGGCCAGGTGGGAAGAACTCGATCTGGTCGCACACCGGGTGCAGGCACTTGAGCTCGCTGGCGAAGTAGACAGCGGTTGGGGTTTGGGAGCTGCGACCCATGTACATGGTTGTGATACCGATGGGGTCTCTGGCAGCGATGAGCCTGTCCTGCTTCTTGTCGTGCAGCACCCAGCTGAACATGCCGTCCAGGAACTTGGGGGCATCCAGGCCATGCTCCTGATACAAGGGTATTATGACCTCGCAATCTGAGTGGGTCTTGAATGGGTACGGTTTTGTGAGACCCTTGCGCAGGATCTTGTGGTTGTAGATCTCGCCGTTGACGGCCAGCGCGATCGACTCATCCTCGCTGAGGATCGGCTGGGCACCGGTGTCGACGCCGACAATGGAAAGACGTTCGTGGACGAGGATGGTGCCGTTGGCAATGTGGTTGCCGCTCCAATCGGGACCGCGGTGCTTGATCTGCTTGCCCAACCTCAGCGCCTGAGGTCGGAACTTTTGGATGTCAGGGTGACAGTGGCCTGTGAGGGGTAAGAGTCAGTTTGATACTGTGCTGGAGGGCGAGAGCCAATGCGTATCCAGGGTCAGAGGCCGCTTACAAGCAAAGATGCCGCACATGATGGGCGTATGTGTGTGACGAGTGCGACTGATGTAGGATGGCAGGCGAGTAGGGCTTGAGACGCCGTATCAAGGTGGTTTGGTTCGTCACTTATACAGACGCCGGCAATTGTGGGCTTCTGAGTCAATGGCAAATTGGACGGACAGACAGATAGACAGGACGGATACACGCGCGCACACACACTCACACACTCACATACACACTTCTGCGATCTGCCAAGGTGGGCACATGAAATCCTGGAGATGTGTCACCGGCGAGAGAAAGTTGATGGGTAGGTCACTTGGTACTGGCTAAAATTCCAATGCCCCGCGGGCGATATCGGCGACGTCGCCGCTTTGGCTGCCTTACCACTTATTAGGTAATACCACAGGATTCCCATTTCGTCCATGTTCTGGAACAGACGATGGCAGGCCATGGAACCCCGCAGTGTGACGGCGTATCATACACCTGGACAGGCCAGAGTTGGGATTACGTGAGATTACTCGAATGATACCAGTAGCCACTAGCGATATCTGACCACTTCTCGTCATGTCTTCCGGACAAGACGTCTCTGCACATGCCAGGTTGTCATCCGCAATCAGGAGCTCTTCCGGCGTGTACGCACGGATAGACCTCCAGTTGAGTCAAGCCCTCCGCCTCTGCCATGACTGATAGCGCAGTTCTCTCGTTCAGTATGGCAATCTGGGTCATATTGGAGAGTTGGCCGTCGCGCAGTGTCTTCAATACAACATCCCCAGTCATTTGCTCGTGGATGTCATCTTTACATATCCTATAAATGTGGTCGCTCTTGCCGCAGATATCCCCTTCAACCACATCATAATCTCGGAGGTAGCCAGGTCGAGGGTACAGCCTATTCCTGGAATACCATACGTGTTCCCGCCAGTCGTAACCGTACCAAAGCTCTTTTCGTCTAAAGGTCCCGAGAAAGTCTGCTGGGATTTGAAGAGAAACGATGGCTGTCTCGGAATATGGGCATCGTCTTGCAAGCCACATGCGATATTCTTCCGCGGTGTCTCGCTCCTGAGTCCAATACCACACATAGTGATGTTGATTAAAGTCGCCTCCAGGGCGGCTACAGAGGCGCGAGACGTTGAGGCAGCTCTCTCGAAGTTCATCTGGGGAGTCCCTCACCTCGACGTCACAGATTGCCAGACTTTTGTGCAGCCAAATGTGACCCGACCGAACTTCGGGTCTAGGGGCTCGGACACACTCTGGTGGCCTTGCCAATGGCCAACAGCTTGAGTCTGACCATGAAAAGGCGATTGCGGCGTGAGACGTTCCTTTCCCGGCGGCCTGTATTCGCTGAGCGAGNCTCCTACAACGGTCTTGTAACATCTTCAATGAGTCCAGGTTGATCCGGATAGTGTCCTTTACCCAATACCAAAGCATCTGAGTACCACGAATCCTGTTGAAATTTGGGTCCTGCAGAGCGCTTTGAAGGTAATCGTTAAGTCCCACTGCTAGAAGAGCTTCTTCTTGCGATTGGGCTCCCCATTTAGATAAAAAGAAGCTTTGATCGATGTGACCGTGGGCGAAATACAGCAAGTCGTATGAACTATCATCTGGGTCCGGACGCTGATCGTAGGTATGCCAGATTTCCCAAGCCTGTGCCGTCGTAAATCCAGCCCATGATAGTGCTTCGGCGCTCTCGTATGTACAGGTTGGAAGTTCGAAGTCATGTAGCTCGGGAGGATTGTGATACCAGGTCGAGAGAGAGCATTGAGATATCTCTGATAACGACGAAGGTGAACTATTCGAGCCCATCGACCCTTGACAGATTGGTGATGAAAGTAGAGCACCACTGACCTTTTGTTTGCGACCGCCAGGAATTGCGCCCTTGAACACGCCGGCCTCCTCAAGAGTGGCAATTTCCTCAGGCGAAAATACTTCTTCCTGGTTTGTAGCGGACATGATGTTTAGAGATTCGGCATGCTTGAATGCTGAGAAGTGTAGAGCTTTGAATGGTTCGAAACCAGGGCAGCAAGTTCACGAAACGCCATGAGGCAAGAAGCTCCTAGAATGATGCCTGTGTGTGGAAGACAGGAGTCGAAATATGCCCACGGAGGGTGTGAGCCATGATCCCAACAACCCTCAGCATATTTCTCCAATGGCCAATTACTGATATGCTATTCATCAACAACACTTTGTTAAACTTAAACACGCTTGAAAGCTGAAACGTCCTCGGCTTCACCATAGGTAATATGTATACCAACAACGGAGATGTACCTAGGTAGGTTCTTATTTGCACCAATGTTGAGGGATCTGTGTCTAGTCAACCGTCTTCTACAGCGGCACACCTCGCGAGCTTACCTATGCAGTGATTGTGTACTGTGTAGAGCCTGTCTGCTCATTAAAGTACCTACCTATCGGTATCCGTATGACGAAAGCGAAGTCATCCAATGGCTCAGGATTGGTGAGGTGTTGAGCGTACGGCTGTGCAGCTCCCAGACCGCAGCAAAGCAACCTTAAGTACCCTAAGGCAACCCGAGCTGCAGATCATACTGTAACTGCTTCAAAAACAGGGTCTGTACACAGGCCATCCGTCCCTAGGTAGTACCCAGGAAGGCATGCATCTTTTATCGCCTGCATATGCGTCTAGTCCAAGCCAGCCCGCATGAAGACGATTCGTCGTACGCGAGAATTAAGGTGCTCTAATAAAGAGCCGTTCAGGTTACCTAGGTTACTGTGCGGCTTTCTCCTCTGAGTTGTTACTATGCTGCGTCTATCACCACCTCACCGTCACCGTCACCGTACGCTTACCTTGGTTGCGTCCGGAACGACACATCGGCCTCGTTGGCCGCATAGCATTTCATCTTGCTATACTACAAGCAACCCCTAGGACTTGCTCTCGTCCACTCGCTCACTTTCGCCTGTAGCCGGGCGTCCTGTGCGGGAAACAACCCCAAGAATATGCGCTCAGCGCTGGCCGCAGTCGCTGAAAGGCGAGCTGATATCCGCCAAAAGCGACAACGAAGCCATTCCCTTACCGCCGTCCCTCCTGCTGCATCTTCCAACGACTATCTGCCTGAGCTTGCGCAAATTGCTGCCTCCATCCTGTACAGATCGCCTCGTCCTTCAAATGCCGGACTACCTATCTTCATTCTCAACGCCGCAGCCTTCCCAGATGCCTGGGAGGTTGATTACGACAGCCTTCTACCCTACGTCCTCGCGAGACTGCCTGAGGAGGATGAGTTGTTGTCAGGTCAAGAGTATGAGATAGTGTTTTTTGCTGGAGGTCAACCGGACAGTGCGACTGGAGAGAAAAAGCAAGGTCCAGGCATCGGCTGGTACTTACAGGCCTATCACATCCTCAGCCGTGCCACCAGAAAGAAGCTGCAGAAGCTGTACATTGTTCATCCACGCACTTGGGTCAGAGTTCTGATCGGAGTCTTTGGCACGATAGTATCACCAAAGTTCAGGAGAAAGATATTCACTATCAATACCTTGACTGGCCTCGCTCAGCATGTTCACATAGAGCAATTGCTTATCCCTCCTGCCGTTTATCTGCATGACAGGAAACTTGCTCAGGACATTATTTCCCCAAGTGCGAGTGGCCATCGAGCTTTCGGTGCGAGACACCCATTCCCACAAAATCTTGATACTGGTCGTTCCAGACTACCACGTGTCCTGAGGGAGACAACTGCTTTCATCTTGCAACCTCAGAATATCAAGACCGAGGGTATCTTCCGCATACCACCCCATAACATATCTGCGGGAGCCTTGAGAGAAGCTTACGACAGAGGACAAGAGTGGATTGTTTGGAAAGAGACAGGCGCGATAGTGGTTCAACCTGGTCTAGACCAAGCATTCCTTGAAGATATACGCACTGAAGACACCTATGGTGTTCACCTTGCAGCGTCACTGATCAAAACGTGGTACCGCGAACTTCGTGAGCCTATTTTCCCAGAAGCAAGCTATCCGGAGCTTCGAGAACGCTATGGTGATCCCAACCAAAACATACCCCTTGAAGACCTTGCGGATCTTTTTCTTCCCACATCGAGTCGATCGCCACTTTCCACCGTCTCGCGTGAAATCTCTGTGCGCCACCTATTCCCACTCTTGTCNGCTATAGCTGCAGCTGAAGCCTACAATAAAATGACATCAGAAGCATTGAGCATTTGCTTTGCAATAACTCTCGTCCGTGGTTCCGACCAGCTCGAGGATGCGAAGATGACCCGTACTATCAAACGTGTACTCATAGCCGGAATTGATGCGTGGCCACATCTACGGCAGACCATAGGCTTTGACGACCAAAAATTTCAAGACGACGTCAACCCGTCATTAAATATGAATGAATACGAAGACCCTGACCAAGATATTATGACAGATTCAAAAGAGAAATCTGCTTCTGTAGATGCATTGGAAGAGGACAATTTCCACCGCATAACCCTTGTCGATGCAATTGCTGGGTCGACGGAACGTCCCCCTCTTCCTCCTCGGAAATCAAGTGCTATCTCAACTTCACACCAGCCTCCTCTTCTAGACACCTCGCTGGTAGCCATTCCGAAACGCAAGCCTGCTCCGACACCGACCTCCCCACCGCGATATTCGAGCATTTTCGATGGTGACGGTGCCAGTATTCATACTGCAGAATCGCCAGCCAACTATACGCCGGCAGACGGATTCAGTCCGACTAGGAGGATTGATTGGAGTGCAGAGAATGATCACAAGAGCGACATATCTCCTAAGATTGCCCTCACTTCTTCCGATCCACCTCCGCCGGTCGACATGCCCAAACGAAAACCGATTTCGGTTCAGAAACCTGCCGAACTAAGATCTGCCCCAACGACCAAATCCGTTTCATTAGACGCTTCCACTATGGATGCGGCTAAGTTGGCAGCACAAGCAGCTGCTTCCGGGCTGGCGCACAGGCTTGCCGCACGTAATATCGAGCCGGCTCATTCTGCTGAGCTTATCGACAGCGATGGAAAGGATGCGTCCATAATACCTGACTCTGCTGTATCTGACTCGGTAGTTTTCCGCAAACCGTCATGGCCTGCATCTGCGTACAGGAGCGTGTCAATGCATGCCCCTACCGGCGGTGATCAGTCGGCTCCTCGTAGGACTGTATCCTCAGTGACCCACTTATCGCCTGTATCTGATACAGCCCAAAGCGTTCTACCGAAACCGCGAACCCCTTCACCGGGTCTGCTCAAGCGGATGGCTACAATGGATGCGACTGCAAGTCCTTCAATGTTTGGGATAGAGAAGAGTGACAATCGCCTACAACCGCGGCCTCTGAACATGAAGCGGGTGTCTGTGGACGATCTACGTCGTCTGTATGAAGAGCGTGCTAGCACTGCAGAATCTCTCAAGGTGGCTTCACAGGTCAGAAGAGGCAGCAGTATCACATGAAATCACTTTTGGGTAATCTTTACCCTTCCTACAGATCTCACGGCCCTTGGTGTATTCGATTGCTGGATTGTCTGGAAATTAGTCTCGAATTGTCAATGTAAAGCACATGACATGCACCCAGGCCTTGATCACCCTGGCACAATATGGGCAAGACGCTTTTAGCACCATGCCTATCCCTCTCACTACCAGGAGCTCAGGTACAACGCGTTACCTCCCTCACCTAATCCTTACCCTGGTCGATCAAAGGCGAAATTTACCGACAACGGGGGATCTTCCACGTGATCAACATGACGGTAAATCTGTTCACGCCAACCAACTCAGCTACATTCAAGATGCAATCCTCCGACGTGGGTTCATTGTACGTCAAGTGACAAGGCTCGACAACCCCTGACGGTGTCTGGATTATTCCACCAACGCCTCGCATTCATGAGATGTGCTGTACTAGGATTCGATACATCTACCATAGACTTCAGGCCCAGGAACCTCAATCTTCAGCTCGGCAAAACTGTCCTCAGCACTCCATTTGACATATCTGCTGTGCACAATCCAGATTGTCGGACATTCATGGCTAGATTGTGTTACCGCTGGTCCGCATAATGGTGTCGCTGGTCAATGGGCAACGCGACCAAGTGATGGTGTTTCGATGAGGTCCAGTGGTGTTACTCTTTCCCTGAAATATTAATTGAATGATTGCCCTGGTCTCCAAGGGATGTTAACGATGGTCATCACCTACTCCCTATCATCGCCGTGCAATTTTCTGGTGTTAGAAAGATGATCATGATCCTCACCTTTGAAGCAATGCCCTTCGCTTTTACCTGACCACGATAGGTACATAGTTGTCGTCAGATGATCACCGCAAGAGTCGCCTTGCTTAACCTTTCAAGTTATCACGGGTTATCATACCGCACGTCAGAACAACCTTGCGTGCACATTAATGCGGCATCTAAACTTTTGCTTACCTTCTTTGTCTGTGCTTCATCGCTACAACTCTAAGTCGGCGCCGCACTTGCGAATTGTGTAAGCTACAAGCGCGACTACTACATGCAGCTTTGCTCTGGAGCGCGGCTGCTGGTTTCTCAGATCCGGTATACAACACGATCAGGGATAGCTTCAACAAGGAAACGTGTTCTCCGACCGGCATCGAATGGGCTTGTAACGAGGGCGCAGCCCTATGCGCTTTTCGCTGAAATGTACAAGTTGACCAATACTTGCAGCTACATTGACCAGGCGTCTGGCACCGCACATGGGGTCATACACCATTTGTAAATTTATGGCGTTCTCACGGAACCCAATTCGCCGANGCTTGATCCGCCACTGTACAATGAAAGGGCGTGTTCGTAAGGAATCTCGCATACCTCCCGGCCACCAGAGCCGATGAATCGTTTTGTCTCTTTTCTCAAGAAGAATGCTCGTTAGCTGTGGGCTAATGCTAAAGGCCCCAGGTCTGGGAGGATTGGATCAACGTGGTAGGGTCCGTTTATTCATGCATCCATGGCAACACAAAGTTCAGCTATAGATTGCTTGGTCGCTGCCGCTGCTGTCTCCTGATAGTCAACAGATTGCTGCTGGTTGCCAGGTGAGTGAACGTAAGAGCAGCATGCAGGCGATTTTGTACCATATGTTACAACGAGGACAGAGCTGCCCTATGGATGGTATCTATTTCACTTCTTATATATGACATGCAACTGCCAAATCATACTACAAAGCCTGCGAGCTTTCATGAGTTTACCCCAGGCTCTTGAACCAATCCGTGGACGCATGCCATTATATCAACTGGACTGGCATGCCCAGTCGCCTTCTTGCTGAAAGATAAATTTCGTAGATACGCAATTTGAAGGCCACCTTAGCGTAGCTAAACATTGCTTCGGACCACTTGATTAGGTTTGACGGAGCGAGTAAGCTTCCTTTGATCGCCTCCAGCTGCTCATCACGTACAGCGCGCGCGGCGTATCTGGCCAAGATGAGGAAGCTTCTTGCTGGGCCCTGGCGGGTCTGCAGATTCTCATCAAGGGACCTCGTTAAATCATTGGTCTTCAGAATGAGCAATATAATTCTTGGCACCTGGCCAAGTATGCCAATAAGGTCTTCTAGCATCCCAGATGTCAGCCCGGAAGAAATGTTCTCCTTCTCTGCGGCATTCCGTGA
The DNA here is from genome assembly GCA_001660795.1 of Leptoxyphium fumago. Taxonomy (NCBI): domain Eukaryota; kingdom Fungi; phylum Ascomycota; class Dothideomycetes; order Capnodiales; family Capnodiaceae; genus Leptoxyphium; species Leptoxyphium fumago. The sequence goes on from LSHF01000079.1 coordinate 58,787, forward strand.
CGTTGCCACGTTGTTGCGCACAACGCTGTAGTCGCGGCCGGTAATGGCAGAAGCGAAAAGTGGAAACTGGTCGTCGGTAATGCCGGCAACTTTCCAAGCGTATTTGCGCATCTGCTCCTCATCGGCGTCGATAACGGCTAGCCAGAGATGCGCATAGTCTCTGCGTAGCTGCATAGGAATATCTCTGTAGAGGCCATGGTCGTAGAGCACGACATCAAAGTTGCGAGGCCGGCGCTTGTTTTCGTTCAGGCGAATGGCTAAGTTGCCACCGTGTGGATCGCAGTGAAGAGGTGCGCCGGCGCCAAAGACCATCTCGTTGAATATCCTTGCAAGCGCGGCAGCAACCTCGTCACGGTCAATACCATTTGCATCTAGATACTCGAGATCGTCGGGCCTGTGGCCTGTGACGTACTCCATCACTAGGATACGGCGTTCTGCCCATTTGACGGCTGGAATTATGAGTGGCAGGCTCGGCAAACGGGAGAAGTACTGTCTTGCACGTTCTGCATTCTGTCCCTCTTCCCGGAAGTCCAGCTCTTTGGGCAAGGACACCTGCATTTCGTCGCTCAACCAAGTCAGATCATACTCAGGAAACCATTTCTTCAAAGTGTTGAAACTCCACCGGGTAAGAGCAAGATCTAGCTTCGCCCAATCATCTAAACCCGGGTGTTGAACTTTCACTGCTACTTTCTCGCCAGTCTCTTTCAAAGTCGCAATGTGAACCTCTGCCAGACTTGCTGCACCAATTGGCCTGGATTCAAAGGTGTCGAAGTAGTCTCCCAAGCTCTTCCCTGTATCTTTCTTTACCATCTCCTCGATATCGTCAAAGTTTGACACTGGGCATTTATCCTGTAGAGGTATGAAAGTGTCGCACCACTCGCTCGGCAAGAGGTAGTTCAGACTTGTAAGATGCTGACCCAGCTTGATGAAAATACTGCCATTTTTCTCGATGGCTTGCAAGGTCCTCTCGGCACACCTCTTGTGACACGCATTCAACAACTGCTCGTAGTTGGGATCACCATGCTTTTTCAATACATCTCGATAGTCCCAGACACAGAGCGCTAGCGTTATGCCAACCCTACCGCTCCTCTCTGCGGCAATGAAAGCATGTCGAGCATTCTCGCTGAACGCCAATGCGCTTGCACCAGCGAGGAATATCACAGTAACTGCAATGGCAACCTTCTTGCGCTCCTTTGGATCCTGGAATCTTTGTCGTAGAGCCTCTTGCTGTGAGCGCAGATATGCATTGGCAGACTCGGAATTCAACGTGCTAGCACTCCTTCGCCCAGCGCTTTTCTGAAGGAACAAACAGTCGCGGCATACCCATTGTGGTTGCCGAACCAGCCTCGCAGTCGTGTATGCGACTGGGCGATAAGGCCGGCTCAAGATCGAGGAGAAAGTACTCCAAAGATGTCGTCGGGTCATCTCATGGTATTGGACGTCGTAGTCGGACAGGGGGGCGGATGTACGAGCTTTTCAAGTCGACGGTAGGTAAGACTTTACTGCGGCAATGCGGAATGAAAGAGGTAGGCAAGTACCAGCGCAGCGAGGACGAAACGGAAACTATTCGGATGACGTTTCGGCCGCCGGCGTTTGCCTCGAACTGGGGATCCGCGGATGCCGCCTCGGGCCGTGGCGCCGGCCTGGCCTGCCCTTGTTGACTTTTGAGGCTCTGGTCTGGGTGCGACTTCGCATTCAATGTATTGAACGTCTTCTCGTGGCCAGATTGAAGGGCTGACCGAAGTTCTGCACTCTTTGTAGATATTGATTCACGAGCAATTGATGCCGTAAAGACCGATCTATCTCTAGCGGCACTGAGAGATCCCCTTTGGTCCGGCTGCAGCCCTACAATTTCTCTATTTCCAATTATTGGAATGTGGTACAGTAGTGGGTGTTCATCCTGAGCGCAAATCAGCGAGGGCAAAGTCATGTCTCCACCTTGTCAGTGCATCTTCCTTCTTCCGGGCAAGAAGTGAATGCATGTTGATGTCCGATTGGCGGTTCCTAATGCGCTGATTCAACATCGCTGCTCACCACGTGGCACCTCCCGCAGTACGATAAATATAATGCATATCTCTACAACAGTCACCGTGGTCAAGCATCATTTCTGTTATCTGTCTTCATCTCTACATCCTACCCTTTGTTCCCAATGAAGCAGTATTGAATGGTCGGTAGATGCTGGTGGTATGCGCCAGCAAACTTTCGAAAATTGCGACTGCGTCTATCTGAGTCGCCCGTCAAAATGTCTGCCTTTCAAGATGACAGTGTCAGAATGAAGTCCTAGTTCAAGGCAATCTCATGGGGGATGTTCCCGCTGTTCTCCGCGGCGACAATGATGCCCCGCAAAATGAGCTTGGAAAACACTGTAGTGCTCAGAGAGGCTGCTAGCTTGAATTCATCAACCTCAACATACTGTAGATAGGAATGAGCATGGGTGACAATTTGTTTCGAGAGTCATTGAAGGTCCACCAGAACGCCATGATACGAGGCACCATTGTGGCTGTAGATCAATACTAGACAACACACATTCCAACATGGTTGTGTTCCGTTCGCCACACCCCAGACTGGACAGTGAGTCAACCATGTTCCATCGGCCATATCGCCATCCATTGTGTATCTACTCACACATGAGTAGTTCCAACAGATCTGACGACGTGGCAATGGGCATTCGAAAGCACCTCATCGCCATTGGCCTCGGACAACGAAGTCGGCTCGTACATAAATGCAGACACAGAGCAGAGCCTTGATTATAGAGATGTGAAGAAGGCTGCTGAGTCTTTGTCGACTTGCCTGCAGCGTTCACATGGTCTTGAGCCTGGTGACACTGTCAGTTTGTTCGGTGGGAACTCAATCTGGTATCCGGTGGTCGTCTGGGCCACAGTCAGAGTTGGCGGGCGGGTCAATGGCGCAAGTCCGTCATACAGTGTACAAGAGATGACCTACGCGCTGAGATCTGCTGAAACGAAATATGTATTTACAGCTCCAGGTCGACTTGATACGGTGATCAAGGCTTGCGATGCTGTAGGTCTGCCCAGACAACGAATATTCGTCCTTGAGGGCAACGCCATTGGCTTTCAATCGCTTCGAGATCTCATCAAGCAGGGTGAGCTCAAAGACCTGGTACCCGTATACAGTCTCCCACCTGGTCTCTCGAATAAACATGCTTGTGGCTATCTCAACTTCTCCTCTGGAACGACCGGCCTACCAAAGGCTGTCATGCTTTCGCACCACAACATCATTGGCCAGTGCCATCAACTTCGACAGTTGCAAATGCTCACACCCGGAGAACGATACCGTATTCTTGCTGTAATGCCTTTGTTTCATATCACTGGCCTTGTCCGATTCGTCCATTACCCTGTCTTCATGAATGGCGACTCAGTGATGTTACCTGCATTTAGATTGCCGAACATGCTTGAGAGCATTATCAAATATAAGATTGAAGAGTTGATATTGGTTCCTCCAATCTTCGTACGGCTCACGAAAGACCCTATAGTCGAAGCCTATCTACCAGAACTACGGATGGTGGTTAAACGATGGAGCAGTGGCAGTGCTCCTATTGCCCCAGGGGTCATTAAGGAGCTGCACCACTTATTCCCTTCAACAGGTTTTCGACAAGGCTATGGAGCTACTGAATCAACAGCCTGCATTAGCTGCCACCCGCCTTCTCACTACGACTACCGCTATGCATCGACAGTTGGTATACTATGTGCCAACACCGCTGCCAAGGTGATGAGCCTTGACGGCTCGGACGGATGCACATCCACGAACAACTGTACAAGACGTGAACTTGGAGCGAACGAGACTGGCGAAATCTGGGCCCGTGGACCGCAAATTGCAATGGGCTACCTTCATAATGTGAAATCCACCGCTGAAACGTTTCATATTGATCCTGATGAAGAAGACAACATCGAGCATGGCTACCAATGGTTCCGCACTGGTGACGTTGGATATATCGACGACGAAGGGCTGCTGCACATCGAGGATCGAATCAAAGAGATGATCAAAGTGAAGGGCTACCAGGTCGCACCGGCAGAGCTTGAAGATTGCCTACTTGAACACTACCTCGTCAAAGACTGTGCCGTCACTTCCTTGAAGGACGAATACGCAGGAGAAAGGCCTAAGGCTTTCGTTGTCCTGCGGGCTGATTATCAGGACAACGTCAGTGGTAAAGTACAAAAGGTTGACCCTGAATATGCTGGGACAGCTCTACTTGAGCATGTGAAGGCACGAAAGATAAGCTACAAGTGGTTGAAGGAGATAGAGTTCATTGGAGCAATCCCTAAAAGTCCAACCGGAAAGTTGTTGCGAAGACTTCTCAAAGCGAAAGACGATGATCAAAGCGGGAAGAAGGGCAGAATCGTACGAGAGGCAAGCAGCAAGGCAAGGCTGTGAGGGTTTTATGTTGGATGGACCTTCAAGATCACGATGAGTGCAATCGTGGAGACAGAAGAGTATACAACAACTATCCGATCCGTCGTTCAAACATTAAATACATTATGAGACTATCGTAGCTTTTAGCTTTTTGGTAGTTCAACGGAATAACATCTCGACGATCAGGGCTTGACGATGGCGACCTGGCTACGCACAGGCACATTCTCTTGTCTTCCCGGCTGAGGAAAGCCCTCGACCTTGACATGCTTGCGGAACAAGAGACAATGAGTCGAACCACCGAAGTGAAACATGCCGAGCTCTTCACCCTTCTTAATGTGCTGGCCCTCCTTGACGGTGATCTCGCAGGTGCTGACTTCATCCATCCCGACACCAATGAAAGCCATGAGGCCAATAGCTGGGTTGTCGGCCTCGATGAAGATAATCGCTCTAGCAGCGAGGGCAGTCAGATAGCCCTGGCCGTTGGAGATACCGCCACGGTCGATCTCCTTCGTGTTTGGGTCGCCGATGCCCTCGAAGAGAGGCTCGGAGAAGTACGTGCCATCCTGAACGAAAGCCTTCTTGATTTTGCCACTTACCGGCGCGTGCCAGCGGTGGTATGACAATGCCGAAAGGAAAGCCTGGTAAACCGTGCCGCCAGCAAAGTTTTCTGCCAGCTCGTCATGTGCCAGCATATCCGAGATCGAGTATGGCTGGCCCTTGATCCAGAACTTGTCCCTGAGCTTTACGTCGTGGCAGACGTTGTAGGTCTTGCTCTCACAGGCATTGGCAATCACGTTGTCATCGTCTGGGCTCGCCACCGGTCTGACCTCTGGCTTGAACTTGCGTGTGAAGAAGTCGTCCCATGATTTGTAGCCATAGTGCTTCGAGTGCGGCTCGCACTCGAAAAAGTCGGTGAAGGTGTGTTGGGTCTTGTAAGGGGCGTTGGCAACCTCCATGACATCCTTGGTTCCAGTCTCACCGAACCATCCATACCTGTGCGTATTCAAGACCTCGGCACTTGCCGGTGTTGTGAGGAACTTTCCCCATTCATTCAACACCTTCTTCAACATCTTGTTGACGTCAGGGTCGAGAAAGGCAGCATGTCCGCTTGCCGTTCCCATAGGATAATCGAAGATGGCGCACATGGGCACACCCACCATACCGGCGCCGGCAGCGGCGTCCGTCCAGACAGGTGCACTTCCAAATACATGGTTCAGAACCTCAAGCATCTGGTGGTAATCATGAATCTGGCGCTTCCCGGTGGGATCCTTGTCATAAGGATGCTTGGTCGGGACCTCATCGAACATGGAGGTAAAGTACATGTAGATGCGAGTATTACCCTCAATGAACTCTTTGAATTCCTGGAGAACTGGGATCAACGGCTTCTTCTGCTTAGCAGCGTGTTCAATCTGCCGACCCAGCCACTCGTGCTGTACACGATGGTCGGCTGGCAACCAAGCCCCAGCTCTGCCATGGCAATTAGTAACTGATCTATCCACGATTGCTTGTGTTATAGGCTTACTTGTGGACTCGGTGGTGGCTAGGGATATCATGCTCCTCGCCGTGTTGGTGAACCATGTTGGCAGAACGGCTATGGCAAAGCCTGTCTCTTTTCTGGAAGGGTGGGGAGATTGATGTGAGAAAGTACAATGGCTAGACAGTGCTTGGGGTTGACACTGTTAGTAAAGATGAAGAGCATCACCACCAGACTACCTAGCCTACCTACCTACCTATATACCCAACACGCAGGTATGGAGCAAACACTTATTGGACGGCAAGTGCAGGCGATTCTGACCCAAGCATGACATCAAAACCAGGATCTGAAGTTGGAACCCCACACTCGTGTCAATGGTCACTACCTGCTTTCCTAGTGGAGACAACATGAATACCGCATGTGAACAAATGGTTCGTCAGTCACTATGGTAATCGACCTACCTGGGCAATACCACACTACAGTGCCACGTACGTAGGGGAGGATGTGTACCTCCACAGTAAAGTACACCGGCTGGACAGCCATGCATCTGGCCAGCATTCCGGACCTTCCGTCTGGCCTCTGGCTGCGCGGTCTTTTCGTAATGCATTGGCTGTACCGCAGGATACCTTATAGTATATTCTACAGTACGGCAGCTGGCATCCGCCCATCGCGATTTCAGAGTCGAACTCGGCAGGGCGGCTACATGGGCAACGTACTGGAAAGTAATTCTATGTGTCAACAACCTCCATGACCAAGCCGTTCAGCAGTCGCGGAACCAGACGAACCAGGCGAAGCTCGGCAATGCACAGCCTCTCCTTCTTTGTGGTTCACATGGCCATTGGCTCCCTCTTCAAATCCGCCGCATCAACGCAGCCCGAGGTCATCACGTACGCCCGTCGTCATCGCATCTCGTTACCTCCTAGCCCGATCGATCGTCGGAGCGGCGTAACCGGCCAAAACAAGGTTGCATGACAAGCTTTGCTGCCAAGCCGTGGTCCAACTTCCATTCTCGGTGCCAGTTGCCAGCTCTCAATATGACAGAAGTCATTTATAAACTTGCTGTTATGCCTCCATATCCACTCACATCTTCCTATACCTGATATGCAGGGTAGATTTGATAAGGTAATATGAGTAGAACGCCACCGCATCTGATCCAAACAAAATAGAGGGGCGGCGAGCTACTCCTTTGCATTTCTAGAATGTCATACAGCTGGGGGGTCCCTCAGAGCCAGCTACATTGGGCTATTTGGTTTCTTTAACTCGCTAATCATCCGTGATAAACATGGCAGATCTGTGCCAATACTCTAAACAGGTAGGTGTAGATATTGCGCCAATTGACTACCTATGCTATCCTCACAGATTTGTGAACGGTCTTGGAGCTTGGCTGGCATCTACCAGTGATGCTGGAGAGCAATTTTGACGACATTAGTGTAACAACGAAATCTCCCTACAATCTCTTCGCCTCAAAAAGCATAGATGTCTAAGCTTATCACGGTAATAATGGAGGAGTGTGCGGAGCCGAGCGTGGATGGTTCATTGGAGATGAAAGGTTCCTCGCGTAGCTCACCTTGCTCGAGGGCTTTCACCGCCTCTCCCGTCATGAATCCGTTCAGAGACGCCTCTATTGATAGCAGTACCGTACCAGTAACCCTCCGGACTACGTTCTACGACCAAGATTTTCTGCAAACGCTTGCTGATGATGCCAAGACGTCTTGCTTTATCAAAGAGCCAGTCAAATCTTTCCGGTCTGTCTGTTGAAAGGACCAGTACATTTGGTGCAAAGGACATTTTGAGCGGTTTCAGCATCACGTAACACATCAGTAGGTGCGTTGATAGGTCTTGATGCGTTTAGTGGATGTGAGAAGCTCAGTGAGGCCGGCCATTCGATACCAATGGGAAGGTTCTCGCTCCAATCTGGCACCCACGAGGACGCTTCAGACCTCGATACCGGCGAGGGATTCTTTTTGCATCAGGATAAAATCTCAAACTGCTCGTAAGTTTCCAGCCTTGTCGAGAGGCAATCATGATAGACCTGCTTGACGCTCTTATTATAGTCTGCTCTCAAGGGAGGAGCAAAGAGTTCTTCAACAATTCTTAGTTAGCTAAACACTTTATCTCCTGAGTCTGTCCCCTCTGCAGACCGGAAGCAACCCAAGGCAGAGAGGAGTTGCGTTCTAGGACAAGGCTTGCTGGCCCTAAGCTACTTGACAATGAGGGGGGTCGCAGCTCAGGTCCAGCATCTTCATCGTCCAAATCATTGGCGTATCGGTCGACTATTGATTGTGCGCGAATCGAGTCAGGTCAATTGCATTTGTTTTCTGCGTAGAATGTTCCATGTGGCGTCCCAAAGCCAATCGTGGATGACTCAAAGATGAATCCAATAAGCGTGAAGAAGTGACGAGAGAGGTGATGCCATTGGGACGCTTATCAAGCAGGGCCGACACATCTGGTTATCTGAAATGCCGTTTGATGGTTTCGAGAATATTATTCTCCTAGTCGACAGCAGACTTGATGTGGTGAAAAGCTTCTTTCAACGATGGCGGCTCTTTCAAGTATCAGTACTGCGAGTAGAGCATCTAACAATGTTTCCGTGAGCCCCAGCTTAGAAGAAGGTCAATAAGGCGACAAACAGGAGGAAAAGATCATTTCACCACCTCTCGTAGCTCTCTTTCAAGAACAAAAGCGCCCTGTCGTTTGAAACGGCGATAATATCCTTCCTCCTTCCGTCTCACAGTAAATCCTCTTCTGTCGTACCACCGCAAGCCTTCCTCATTAGCCTCCCAAACATGAGCGCCGACGCTCCTACATCGGTGCTCCTTCAGCGCCGTATTCCCCACGAGACTCAGCATCTCTCCAGCAATTCCATAGCCCTGATATGGCGGGAGAACCGCCAAGGTGGAGATGTACAGGATAGGAGGAGCATCCTTCCTGGGTAGCTCCCCGTTTGCAGCAANGCTCCTGCGGATCCAAGATTCGGCAGCGGACAGCGCCTATCATGGTGCCTTTGTCGCCACTACTTTGCAGAGCGGTGGTGACCGGGCGGTCGTTCCAGAACGCAAACCATGTGACGCTTCTGATCATCGGGTCTTCTGTGGTCTCAGAATAGAACTTGGCTGGGTATGGAATGGGAAGCAGTGTCTGGTTCAGCCTTTTGAAGGCGGGCATGTCGTCTTTGTTGGGAGGGTGGAATGTGACATTCGGTGGGAGATCGTGCACTCTGTCATGCTGTGATACTTGCACAGCATTCTGATTTGGTCGGCCAATGTCTACCACAGGCGAGCCATGTGCAGTACCGTGAATCTCGTCACCTAACGATGAGACGGTATTTGCGTCCAATCTATCATTGGCTGGATCATAGCTGTTTGCTTGCTTGACGGTATTTGGCTTATTCAACCAAGTCATAAGCGAACTTTGTTGCATCGTATAAGAACATTTTTTTCCAGCATAAACAAGAATTTAACGAGAAGCTAAATCCAGAAATGCCATTTGGACTATGGGGTGTTTTGATCTTATTACTTGAAGGTTCCCGATTTAGGAGTAAGCCGTGGGTAAAGCAACTCTGCTACTCTCGGCAAAACTTCGGCTCGTGATTCACTCCCCTCAAATGCCAGGTCTCTCAACTTCCACCTCCGACGCAGCCCGCAAGCTCCAAACAGTGAACGACTTGATCGCGCCAGCGCATTATGGGAAGTGGAGGCTCCAAGCCGGAGCATCAGATATTCTCGCCGTGAGTATACTATGCGAAGTGCGTTCCAAAGCTTCTGTGAAACTCAATGGCTGACGACCGCTAGCGAAACTCCGATTTCCTTCAGCTCAGCACTATTGAAGAATCTCCAGGACAACCCTGAGGTACGAACCCCTTGAGCAGCACCCGGGGCGTGACCATTGGAACATTACTGACATTCTCACCACCGTGATAGACTGATTCGACGCGCTCGCTCAACGCCGAGTACAATCTCCTCGCTCGCCGCAACGAAGACCTCACCCGTGAGCGCGACGCAGCTGTAGCATCGCTATCGCAAAGCCTCGAAGGCTACACAACAAAGCCCACACCCACCGCTCCCGTAGAAGCTTCAACGGAAGCCGACCCGTTTGCATTCGCGGCGAACACCGGCATCTTCTATCATCTATCATCTCCATTCTACCAAGACCATACCACACCGGCAACCAAAGAGGCCGAGGTCGAAGCAGGCAACAAGAAGAAGATCAACCCGGACGTTTCACATTCTAGCGTCATGGAGGAGGTCGAGCAGCTTAAGCAGAAGTTGGGTGCCAGAAAGACGCTTTCAAAGCCCAGCGCAGAGGTGGAAAAGACTAGGGAAAGTCTCGTGCAGTGCTTAAGGTTGAATGACCGTCGCCCATTAGATTGCTGGCAGGAGAAGGAGGCCTTTGAAGCTGCTGTCAAGTCGCTGGAGAAGCGCTTCCTCTCGGTGGCTGGCAGATAGATTCGCTCTGTGATTCGGTTGTAAGATCAATAGCGAGAAATATACAATATTTCGGTGACGACTTTTCCCTGCTCTGCGCAACTGTACGCCGTTTTGATGCAGATGCCGTAGGCGCTGTAGGCTAATGGTCTAACTATAATGATCTAATTACTGGTCGTCATGAAAAGAGTTGAGACCGCAAGAAAGTTATCAAACTAAAAGAGGCGCTCTCTACTAATCATCAAAAGCATCAAGCTTCTCGAAGCTCTTCGCATAAAGACACATAACCATCAACAAACACCCGGGTATCCAACTTTTCGGTCACAGACATTATCAACCATTCCATGAGGTGCACCTGGTCACTGTCATCAGTGGGCCCCACCGCTCCACTTACCGAAACTGCTTGCTTGTCTTTGCCGGTCTGCCTCACCTCTCTCATTTTCTCATCTACTGTTTGCTTCAGTCGTAACCTTTCGAAGACCCTGACTCCTGTTTTGACCTGGACTCTGTCTCTGGCAGATTCCAATTGGGCGGTGGTGTAACCCGTGAAGGTAGTGTGTGTCTGGCAACATGTAGGAGGATATGGGCTGAAGCTGACCACCTGCTCACCACCAGAGGTCTTGAATCTCGCCGTCGCATCGGTTATGGCAGTGGCAACTTCGATCATCTTTCGTCTTTTGCCGGCGAAAGTACCAATGTTTTCATTGAAACCACGAAGACAGTCTACCACTTCGTAGGTCAGCTGGAAGGCGTTGCCTCCTGCTCGCCTTTGCCACACCTTCGTCTCTGATATGAACGGCGCCTCGTTGGAGACAAGCATGGCGCCGGTCACGCCACCCAGACCCTTGTAGAAGCTGACGTAGATAGAGTCAAAAAGACTGCAAATGTCTGAGAAGGATTTTCCGGCGGTTTCTTGGTAGTAAGGCTCGATGTCCCAGAATCTAGCTCCATCGCAGTGGAACTTGACGCCTGCCGTAACACAAGCATCCGATATTCTCTTCAGCTCGTCGAACGAATACGTCCTGCATCCTATTTCGCGATTGGGGACCTCCACTACGATCGCGGCTGGGCGCCTGTTCAATGGCAGAGAGAGCACAGACTCAATGTCGCCGATGGAAGGTAAGGCTTCTGGATCAGTTCCAAGCTCGATTCGCTCCAAGTGATACAGCTCTTGAAAGGCTGACTCTTCTGCTGATTCGAGATGGGAGGTCTTATGCCACGCCACACGCGGATTGTCAGAATTCTTGCAATAGGTCTTGAGAGCTGCAAGCTGAGCCTGCACGCCGGTGAGGAAGAAGAGACCATGAGATTTGCCTAGCAATTTGGCAATGTGGCTCTCGAAGTATTGCTTGGTGGAGCCAGTCCCGTAGAAATCAGGTTCTATCTTCTCAGGGAGGCAAAGAAGGTCTTTCCATTGATCAAATACGTCCGATCCAAGCTGAGTTTTCAGGTAAGTGGCCGGGTCCTGTGCATATTCGACCGTTCTGGTGAACGTCTCGACAGGAGTACGTTTAGCTGCGAACATGCTGAGCCGGATCGGGTCCTGCTTGGCTTCAACTTCAACATCTTCATTGGTGCGTGCAGTGGTAGATGGGCCGGGCGCCATGTTGGGTGGTTATGAGGAACGTAAACTGAAAGTGTAGAATAGGGCTCTAAACAAGGATCTAAAATAGTGCGTCGGGAGGTCGCCTCTGATTGCGAAGGTTTTATGCTTCGACAGGTTCACATACAAACGCTGGCAAACGGCAGAATGGCAGCTTCTAGGTTTTCCTCACTTGGTATACAGGCCTTTTGTAATTGATGGATTGAAGGAATCTTCTAAGACGAGTCCTGGTGAACGCGGCCTATTGACTCAAGATGACTCTTCGTGAGACAGTCTGTCAAGCGCTATCGATCCCTCAACCGAACCAATATGGCAGGTCATCAGGTTCAATACCTCTATAATCCAATGCGGCATAGCCCGTTATTCGCTTGCTCTCGACTGTCGCAAAGAAAATGCTTATGTAATGCGCTAGCGGTCCGTACCGCCGCCCCGGAAGCTTGAGGTCATGCCGCATATGTAATTTAGATGTTGTACAGCACTACCTTGGTACCTCGAGGGTGAGCATACCTACTTCTAATTACATGCAGCACATCCCACCTCACGTCAACGCTCAATAGCAGGGGCTTTCTCGTCTGGTGCCGCTCATCAATTCAAATGGCACACCATAACAAGGGCTCTTGGAATCCCATTGCCTTCCGTCCAGTTCAGGTCACCTTCATCGCTTCCGCCGTTTACATAGCTATCTTCTCAGTCCTGCTATGGGTTCACCATGTCGTCCCGTCCGCCCCCACCACAGCTACGCCATTCATCGGCGTCAACCTTACCGAGGCCTTCTTTGACCTACGAGTGATTACTGCGCATCCGCATTCTTATCAACAGCGATATAATGGCTTTGTGAGATCCTATCTGATAGGACGGATAGAAGAGATCTTAGAAAGAAATGAGGTGGATTACAAGTTGGAATCTTCAAAGGATGTTCCCACAAATCGCAAATACCAGAGCAACGGCCCCAAAGCAGTGACTGTTTTCGATGATCTCGAGTCAAATGCAACATATGTTGATAAGTGGAGACAGAAGCCGTGGTCGTTCTATCAGGAATCCGAAAACATCATTGTCTACATTAGAGGCACTGAAGACGACGAAGGCGACTGGTGGAATGGTAATAAGACATATCAAGGCAAAGGAGGTGTCCTAGTCAATGCTCACTTCGACAGCGTGCCAACTGGAAATGGTGCAACAGATGATGGGATGGGCGTGGTGTCGGTTCTGCAGCTCATTTCACATTTCACGGCGGCTGGCAAGCAACCAAAACGCGGCATAGTAGCTCTTTTCAACAACGGCGAGGAAGAGGGCTTGAACGGCGCATATGCCTACTTGCGCCATCCTATCGCGCAACTTCCTCGAACATTCCTCAACCTCGAAGGCGCTGGAGCAGGAGGTCGTGCTATGTTGTTCAGAAGCACTGACGCCGAAGTCACAAAATTCTACGCTAGCTCGAAGTACCCATTTGGGTCAGTCCTCAGTAGTGACGGATTCAAAAGAGGCTTGATCCAGAGTGGCACTGATTACTCAGTCTTCAACCTGGCTGGTGGTCTGCGTGGTCTGGACGTAGCTTTCTTTGCGCCGAGAGCGAGATACCACACGGACCAGGACGATGCAAGAGATACATCTGTCGACAGCCTATGGCACATGCTCAGCGCTTCATTACAGACCACGCAAGGCCTCTCGTCTTACAATGGTGATGAATTTGAAGGCACGATTGACGACAAAGGGTTGTTGAAACCTAAAAAGGGAACCGACGGAGTCTGGTTTGACGTCCTCGGTAGGGGATTCGCAAGCCTGCAACTCTTGACCTTATTTGGTGTCTCGGTTGCGCTACTTGTCGCGGCACCTATCGTCCTTGTGTTACTAGAGATCATCCTTGTGAAGCAGGATAGGTGGTACCCGTTCACACGAAAGCGATATCTGCATAGCTCAGATGACGACGAAGCTGTTCTTGTTGGAGGTCTGAGAGGCTTCTTCCGCTTCCCTCTCGTATTTATCGTCTCAACTGCTGCTGTCGTTGCGCTAGCTTTCCTGCTGACCAAAGTCAACCCTTACATACTGTACAGCAGCGAATACAGTGTTTGGAGTCTGTTGCTTACAGCATGGTTTGTCATCGCTTGGTTTCTCTTCTCAATGGCAGATCGTGTGCGCCCCACAGCTCTCAGCAGGTTCTATATTCTGGTCTGGATATACGTCATTTCCTGGATCTTTCTGGTTCTTGTCACTGTTGGCGAGAAGAATTTCCAAATCGGTGGTGGGTATTTCCTGGTCATCTATAACGCCTCAGTGTTCACCGCGCTCTTTGTCAGCTACTTGGAGTTCTTCGGTCTTCCGAAGATATCACGATATGTAAACCATGTTGCCGGAGCTATGGCCACTACATCTCGAAGTGGTAGCCAGGTTTCTCCAAATCTAGCCCATCCTGATGAGGATGACGAACGTCCCTCTAGCAGCCGCACCCCAGGAAATGCTGAAGAGGATGATGATGCCAATGAAAGAACCTCTCTTCTACGCAAAGGGGGCAACAGGAGTAAGAGCCGTGATACGGGTACATTCCTCGGGTTTGCGCGAAGACGGCATCCCGAGACTGACGCTCAACTCGACGAGGACGAGGACGTCTTTCGTAGCAATGCTTACGGGGATGAACAGGCTTGGTCTGGAGCACTGGCACAGAGTACATGGCTACTTCAATTTATACTGCTTGGGCCCATCAACCTTATCTTAGTCGGCCAGGTGGCTTTACTACTGACAAGCTCTTTGCATCAAACCCCTGCAGATGGAAGCACAGTGTTGAACATATACCTAATGTTTGCTGGCACTGCCGTTTTACTCCTGCTACCATTGGCACCCTTCTTGCACAGATTCAAATATCAGGTACCCGTCGTACTGGTATTGATTTTCGCCGGGCTCTTGATTTATAACCTGCTGGCATTCCCATTCTCTAGGGATGCTAGACTCAAGTTCTTCTTTAATCAGCAGGTGGACCTTAGTTCAGGAGAACACAAGGTCATTCTAACAGGGCTTGACGGGTTCGTGCAACAGATCGCATATTCTCTACCAAGTGCCGCTGGCCAAACCCTTGATTGCTCTCCAAGCATAGAGAGAATTGGTTTGACTGCCTGTACGTTCACAGGTATTGCCCCAGTGGTTGCTGGCGCAGTCCAACCAGTCGCCCCTTTCAGGAACACCACAAAGCCTCACACCCCAATGGCGTCTTGGCTCAGCTATAACATTACCTCTAACACTTCTAATGCCGCGACGATCTCGATCAAAGGGCTTAATAGCCGGTTTTGTCGCGTGTTATTTGACAATCCGATATCAGACTTGATGATTGAAGGATCAGGTCCCGAGGACCCAAGGTTTGATCCGGTGGCTGAGCAAGGTACCCTCCAGCTTCGACTCTATAGTCGAGAGTGGGAGAAGGAGTTCAGACTTGACGTCGGATGGGCCGATGGTAAGGCCAAGGGTCAGACAGGCAGGCTCGCGTGCCTTTGGGAAGAATGGGAAGGAGGTGAAATACCCGCTCTCGACGAAGTAAAGGAGTTTGCACCTATCTGGAGCACCGTCACGAGGAACAATGACTGGTTGGTGGAGGGCTACAAGGACTTCAAGATCTGATCGATAATGACTGGCTGAGGCTGTCAGCACTCTACATGTATAGTTTCAGGATACAGGCTAGGTACAGTTTATGACATATTAATGCTTGCCCAATGCTTGACGTTGCGAAGTAAGTCCAATCTGCCCTTTCAGGAGCTAGTACCAACGCCCCGGTTTGCGTCTGTGGGTTTCTCACTATATCCGCAGCGACTCTTCGAAGGTGGCGAGTGCGAGGTGTCTGTTTAGATAAGCACTATGTAATGGCAGTTGCGAAGGGTGGATGGACTGAGGACGTCTGCACCTCATCCTGAACAAGGAAAGCGTGCTGAAGCCACACGAGTGTTCAAGTAGTGGAAGAGGTCATGGACAAGCTCGAGGTACCTTGGCGGCTCTCCACACAGATAGCGACATGAGGACCAGCTGCAGCGAAAGAGCGAAGAGGCTGGCTTCAAGTTCAGGGAGCTGAAGATCAGCCGGTCTGGAATCTAGGACGCGCAGAGGCATGTCATACGTTCTATGGGCGTGAAAGCATTGCAATAACTAAATGAGCAGCTCGGTGTTCATCATTCAATGTTCACCATGCCGGCTGTCGACTCAAAGCGCTCACATATAGGGTCCTTTTAGTTTTCCAAGATGATTGCGCATAATCAGGGGTCAACAGGAACGAGAGGGAGCTCTGGACTGGGCCGACGATCGGTAGATGTCGTGCATGTGTCTATCAGATGTCGTACCATTCCCCAGGTCTGTCGATTGTCCCGATACCTTTTGCAAAGAGGAAGACCCCGAGTCGGCGCAGGGAAGAACCGGAACGAAGCGTAGATACAGTCCTGCAGATGGCATGGGACTATCGAGAGTTCCAACGCATCGCAGACGACACAACCTCGCGTGAGTAACCCGGGGAAAGTACTGTACAGCTCCATTCGTAGCGACATCGCGACTGTACCGGACTCGTACCATTGGCTACGGGAGTGGAGCGTACGATGGAGCAATTGGCGCCCCTTTCGCTTGTTGCAGATCTTCTGTTACTTACTACCACGGCTGAGGTGGCCTGAAAACAACAGATGGAGTCAGGCTGGGCGAAATGCAAGGAATCCGAGATCAGGGTCTTGGGTCCGATGATATGTGTCAAAACACACGTCGTCCGGCTGTTGAATGGGGCAGGTCTCTCGTCTCATCGCTGTTCAGCCGTACCCCGTGCCCCGACTGGACTCTCAGCCGCTAAGGGTTCCTGCCTGATCCTGCCTGATCCTGCCACTGTACCCGATACGATGAGTAGTAATTGCTGTACCGTACCCGATACCCGAAGCATGGATGGATGCCTCAGTCCTCAGTCGCGTCGACGCCTCAGGACAGAATCTCGGTTGGAAGTTGACATCACCTGCTGTTGTAGGAACGGCGCCCTCGTCGTCTCGTTCGTCGTCGTCTCGCTCGACCTCTGCCTCTTGCAACTGACATCGGTGTTGTGTTGTCTTCGTTGGCTCTGCAGTCGTCACCGTTCCCACTCCAACACCCCACTCCGTCTCATCCATCACCTCCACCCGCCGTTGCTTCAGCCGAGTCGAAATCCAGCGGCTCCACTCTTTTGGCGCTTGCATCCCGCTCTGAGCAGTGAACAGTGGGCAACGAATGGGTGACTGAGGGCCCTGCTTCAACTCTCTGCCTGGTCTACACCACACTACACTGCACTATACTACCCTGCTGAGCCTGTGCATGCATACACGGCATATCCATATCCATATTCACGCACCAACCTCCACACTCCTCCTCACCGGCCACACTGCTTCACCTCCCGGCTACGCTCTCTCAGTCTGCAAGAATCTTGTCCCTCTGTGTCGACCTGCTTCCTAGATCCTGGATCCGGGTTAACGCACTCGTGATATCTCCCCTCAGCACTGGTTGCACTGCTAATTGCTGTTCCACGACGCCCACGCAATCATCCCACCTTGTCAAGTGCGTGCGTGGCACAGCAGCAACCGTTCCATCAGGCCAGATTCCAGGACTTCATCTACTCGAGCACGACCAGTCCGTCACGACCAGCCTTGCCCTACTATCCACCACGCCAAACAACCCGAGCTCTCAGTAAGCCGGCTGGCTGTCAAGAGGTTGCGATACGCTGCCTCTCGACGGCCACCGCCCGCATACATCGCCCATCGTGGCCGACATTCCACTTAAGCAGCCTGCTTCCCCACCCACTTACCCTCAAAACCGTAACGACATGGCCAGCCCAGCACCCCTTTTGAGACCACCAATTCCCGGTACTGGGAGGCAGCATGCTGGCCCCAAGGTTCCCAGGCTGGGCCTGGCGATCCCGGCATCTCCCCACCAGAGAACGGTGAATAGCACGGTGGCACCTCCCATGGTTCAAGGAGGACTGGCTCCCCTTCAGATTCCTGGTCCTCCAAAGCTCAGTCTTGCAACACCCCAAGGTACAAACCACACTCCTCAAGAGGCGACACAGGTTCAGGGCAAGAGAAGGTTCCCACCCTTGCAGTTACCCGGCCTGTCAACAGGTGGTGCAAGCAGTGACGACTCCTCAAACAGCAGAACCAACAGTCTTGGTCAGAGCACCCAGCAAAATGGCTCAGTTTCTACCACATCTTCGTATTCGGCTCTGAACTTTGCAGACATGCTTCGCAACGATCCAGAGTCTGCCGCGGGTTCATTGTACAGTAGTAGCTCGGCGCATTCGGGTGGCGCTGGTATGGAGAGGGACAACAGCATGCAGGGCATCCTTCCAGACCTGGAGAAGCTTAGCTTGCAGATTGGCCGACCACTGGATGTCGAGGACCTTGATGATGCCGGATGGAAGGCCGCCAGTAAGGACGGCCGCATCATTGAACTTGGCAGTCTAGGTGAGGGCGCAGGCGGTGCTGTAACCAGGTGCAAGCTGAGAGATGGCAAGACCGTGTTTGCTTTGAAGGTGCGTTGCGTTGGAAATATGTGCATCCCCATGGTACCAAACTGACTAAAGATAATCTCGACAGATCATCACGACAGACCCAAATCCTGACGTCAAGAAGCAGATAGTGCGAGAGTTGTCGTTCAACAAATCCTGTGCCAGCACACACATTTGTGAGTACTACGGTGCATTCATGGACGACACACACGGAACCATTGGCATCAGCATGGAATTTTGTGAGGGTGGTTCCCTCGATAGTATCTACCGAGAAGTGAAAAAGTTGGGTGGTCGTACTGGTGAAAAAGTACTGGGAAAGGTTGCCGAAGGCGTGTTGAATGGTCTCACGTACTTGCATTCCCACCGAATCATTCACCGAGACATTAAGCCCAGCAATATTCTTCTCACCCGCAAAGGTGAGGTGAAGCTGTGCGATTTTGGTGTTAGTGGTGAATTCGGTACCAAGGGTGACGCAAATACGTTCATCGGCACCTCCTACTACATGGCTCCTGAGCGCATCACTGGCCAAAGTTATACGATCACGTCAGACGTCTGGTCTCTCGGAGTCACCTTGCTGGAAGTTGCCCAGCATCGTTTCCCATTCCCGGCAGATGGAACGGAAATGCAACCGCGTGCCGGTTTGATTGATCTCTTGACATATATCGTCCGTCAACCAATTCCAAAGCTCAAGAATGAACCTGAGAATGAAATCAAATGGAGTGACAACTTCAAGTACTTCATCGAATACTGGTGAGTATCGAGCCACTGGTATCCTGTTATCCTTATTATCATCATCATATATACTAACACATTTATTTAGTCTTGAAAAGGAGGGAAACAGAAGAGCAACACCATGGCGCATGCTCGACCATCCTTGGATGCTGGAGATCAGATCAAAGCGAGTAAACATGGTATCTTTCCTCAGGACCGTGTGGGGTTGGGAAGATTGATGCTTGACCCCCGTTATCGACGAATCTTTTGAACCGACACTATGAACCAACGGGGCAGTACGAAACCGTATGCAATGATAGAGCGATAGAGCCTAATCACCACGTCTTGGTGGCGTCTTTGGGGCATATATGATGGACACAAAATACAGACACAGACCGCCGTCCTTGCCAGCCTAACCGGAGTCGCCTGAACAGAAAATCCGCTTGCGCCACGATACGTCTTGTTTGCCGAGCTGTCTGCAGGCTGAACGAACGACTTTCACCTTTGCACACATGGACCAGCCAACGGGAGGATATAAGCTTTTCACAAAAATAAGCTCTCTCTGGTAGGCTATCTGAGCAATTGGGAATGGATGACATGATGGCTTGCAGGCGCCATTAGCATTAATGACATGAAATATAGCATCGTTCATCTCCTGACACACACATATACATATACTTCACGAAATATCACATGCTGCGCTCACAAAGTAATGGAATACAAGTCTGCATGAATGATGACGCGTCTTACTTTTCTATTGTAGATCTATCCGGACGCCAGGGTTTGATTCGGCGGGTAGTAGATCCGCTGGCTTTCCCAACGACAGTGTCAGGCCGTCTAGAGCACACAACGGAGTGTGTACTGAAGTCCAAGCAGCACTAAAACAACTAGAATTCTTTTCAACCCTCTCGATCAGTGTGATTTGCTCTTGGCCGCCTCCTTGGCGAGCTTCTCCCTACGGCTGAGCTGACTCTCCACGCCTATACCGCCGAATACCAGAGCGACGCCGACCCACTGCATAGGCGTCAGACTGTGGCCGAACCAGACGACAGACAGAATCATTGTCAACATCTTTCTCGTTACCGTAACCGTGACCAGCAGCAGGCTGCCAAACCTTGCCAAGGTGTAGACTGTAAAGAGCAAGCAGGGGTTAGTTCAGTTACTAGATGATCATGTTGGATTGTCGCTAGAAGTGCACAGGAGTTGGGGGAAACTCACAGATAAAAACCTGGCCGATGGCACCAGCAGCGGCAAAGCCCAAAATGTCCCAACCTACCGTTGGGTGTTTCTGGATGAAGGCGAGCGCGCTCGCCAACTCGCCGCCGCCTCCGGCCTGCATGCCGACGTAGCTTCCCAGACCAGTAGCAGCCACATACGGCGAGAGCAGAAGATAAGCGGCAGTGAGAGCGGAGGACATGAGGTTAAGGGCGCACATCATCTGCTGGCCGGAATAGGGTCGGAATCTGGCATAGATGTCGTCCTGGGTGGAGTTGGTCAAACCGTCGAAGAGGAGGTTGACAGAAAGCAGAAGGAGGCCGTACGCGCTGCTGCCCTCGCTGCCGCCCTTCTTCTTGCTGCCTGCGGACTGATGCAGCGTGAAGACAGCCACACCCGCCGTCACCAGCGCCACCACTGCGTACTTATAGAACGGGTAACGCTTACCGTACAGCGTCACATGGAGGAACATCACCGGCAGCAGCTTGCACGATTTTGCCAGGATGAACGTGATGTAGTCCACGTGGCCCAGGCTCGCATACCCAAACGGCGACGCCAGCGCCGACGTCAGGGCCACCAGCGTCAGCGGCCATAAGATGCTCCGTGATGGGATCACTGGTAATGGACTTGACGCGGTCCGCGTGCTGAGGATATAGAGGTAGCCCAGCGCCGCTGCAAATACCGATTGCACTGTATTCATAACCACCGGGTATTTGAACACCTCCCGTTGCGACGACCCTGTCGGCGCATAGTTGGTCGTCGTTATGCGTTCTTGTAGTACGCCCCATGTCAGGCTGTGTAGGAATATTGTATCAGCAACAATAGACAACGACTCGCACGTGTCACACAAGACATTTCTTACAACGAAGCATAAATCCCCCCAACACCAATGACCAGGCTCAATGTGGTCGTAGTGCTTTCTGTCATGGGTACGCTGGTGGCCTTCAACTTCTCATTGCCACTCACGTTAGGTGATTTTGCTGCTCCATTAGCAGCGACTGGTGGCTTGCCATTGGCTTGCCGTTGGCGGACATCGCCGTTAGACGCTGCCATGGGTGATAAATAAATGGGTGAGCGGAAACAAATCAATCCATGAGAATAGCACAGAGAACCTGCAGAAAACGACAGCAAGTGAAGGTCTTTCTAGCGGACGAGTTGTGGACAACTAGGTGTTTTGTAAGTTCTGGGCATTGATCTCCGCGTTTGTGGAGTCGCTTTCAGACCTGAGGGTGAGGTAAGTTGGCATCTCGAAATAGGGTCGCACTAGCCCAAAGGGGAAAGCACGGTCTACTTTAATGCTCTACAGCTCTACTACATTGTCTCAGGGCATCGGGATCATCCGCATTGCAGATGTCTGATAGAACAACTATGGTCTTGTGGGCTGTGACAGAGGGCATGACATTTGTGGATTTAATCTCATATTGTACACAGAGTCCTGAGGCCCTATCGACTTTTGGTTCTCTGTCATGGACGCCAAACTCCATCGCTAAGTCAATGCTATCGTTTTTACATATATTTCGGAAATCGCCAACAACCAGGTTGCAAGCCACGCAGAGCTTGTATGACTCCCCAGCACGAATTTTAGCCAATCAAAAGCGCCTAACCTGGTCTGCAACGACATATTTCCGCGCTAAATTTGCTGCTCAATCATCGTCGACCAAAGTAAAACACGACAATAGGCCTGCTGTTGAAATTCCCCTAGGAAGGTAAACACCAAGACTAGAGTTGCGACTTCAATCATGCTCTTTTCTTCGGCATTGCAAGTGCAGCAAGGCGGGATTGTGAAATGACAGATGGCTTGTTTGCACCCTGCGTTTTTCCTGCAGGGGGAGGGGGTGCAGTCTTGGTGCCTTTGGGTTTGACGCCGAGAGTAGTACGTTGAATTGGTCGCTCTGGCTTCTTGGGCTTTGGCGCTGTAGGCGTGGGGATCGATGCTTTGACTCGTTTGGCAGGACGTTCCTCTGCCTCTGGCGTGTTCTCCTTGTCCTCACCTGAGCCACTCGCAAGAACAGTGGCTTTAGGATTACCACCACCAATCAGATTTTGGGCGGCATCAGTTTTCGAAGCGGCCTCGTTTTCAAATTCATACTTCCTCTTCTTGGTCCCAATCGTCGCAGTCGGGTCGAGATGTTGAGTCGCTGCCAAGAACTTGTTCCCAGGAGTAATGTCAGCGTCCTTGCTTCCAGAAGCTGACGGCAGTGCGCTAATATCCAAAGACACGTGCCTTATAGACGCCGGCCGATTTGGACTGCCATTTCTAGCCGCTCGAGGAGATGTTGCGAATGTGATAGCACTGCCAGCGCGAAATGTAAAGTCTCCAGGGCCAGCTGTTTGGCGACGCTTTTCTGGGGAGGGTGTGAGGCGGACGTCCGGGCTGGGGATAGATGGGTANCCTACAGAAATTGGAGAAGNCGTGGGTGTTTCGGCTTGCTCCTTTATTGGTGAGACAGACTTCTTCGGTGAGCTACTCGTCTCTGTTTCTGACTTCTCATGGCGTGACTTTGTAGAAGCTGTGAAGTCTACGTGCTTTTTGACTGGTGCAGTGGCCGGTGCAAAAGCAAATGCGGCATCACGTGCAGCCCTATCTTCTCCGAGTCCAAATTTGGGAGGTGGCGTCGCAAAGTGTGTTCCCGCCGCCACCTTGGCAGGATCATCAGAATACAAGCGCTGCGGAGATCGGAGGATAGACTTCACAGGGCTTTTGCGCAGCAGATTGAATCGACCCATTAGATTAGTATTGTTCGCCTTTTCTGGGCTCTCGGCGCTTGTTGAAGTAAATGGGTTGGCAGCTGCCGCAGGTTTGGTAGGCGAGCGACTGAGGAATGGGATAGAAGTTGACTTCTCAGTCCCTTCACTCGAAGCTACCAGATCTTTGCTTGTTGACATTTTCAGAGGCGAGCGGGCAAGGAAAGGCTGGGAGACCGCCTTTGCCGTCTCATCAGCTACTCTGTCGCCATGAGGTTTTAGGTGAGCCAATTTGAGGGGTGAGCGCTTCAAAAATGGCTCAGTTGACGCATGAGCATCGCGAGGACGTGCCTCTCCTTTATCGTGCAGCGCTAAAGTTGCGGCCTTGGAAGGAGACAGGGCCAGAGAGGAATCCAACAGTGGCTTCTTTTCGTCTTGAACTTCTGCAATGACAGGATAGGATACCGCTGAATTTGTTACACTGACAGGTCGAGCAGCGGTCTTAGACAATAGAGACCCTGGCGTCTTCGATACTGGCCCATTGAAGCTTTTGCCTGGAGTGCTAAGCAATGCCGGGATCTTGGAACTAGTCTTTTCCGATTTGATGGTATTGTCTCGAGCCAGCGAGGTCTGAGTCGGTGTTGCCAATTCTGCGCGATGACCGACAGTAGCATTTGTCCTGTGGGGTGTGCTTGGCGTGCTTTCGTATTTGTCCGCTTTGCTATTTGCAGTAGATTCGAGTTTGTCATCTAGTCTAGCACGCTTTATGGGCAGGCCTGAGTGCCCTTCGTGTAGTCTGCTTCCCCCCTGGGTCTTGAGACCACTATTGGGAGTGGAAGTAGCAAGATTTGACTTGGTAGTCGGCTTAGTTGTGGACTTGAAAGGAGTTGCTATAGGACTGTCCAGTTCAGCTTTCGAAGGACTTCTCTTCAAGGTTTTGTTTGGGGTCTGCGTGGCTCTTTCGGTAAGGCTCTTTTCCGCTACTTTCAAAGGTGTCTTCCTGTTTGGATCTTTGCGCCAAGCAGATGGGTGATTGGCGATACTTTGCATCTTATCTGCGGCTGATTGGTGCACATCACTGAAACGACCTTTTGGGGTGGCGAGCTTTCTCATGTGTAATGTATCAAGCACCTTCGGTGCAATCTCACCAGCCGCATTCATGTGACCCCTGGCCTTTGCTGCATCATTGCGCACTTCGATCATGAGCTTCTTGGCGGCTGGACTGAGCTCAAGCGAGTGCTCTCTTTGAAAGGTAAACTGAAACTTGGGAGGATCCACTGCTTTTGAAGGCGTGTTTGGAGCAATGGATGCTCTCTTCGACGGTTCTGTAGAAGGTATCATCTTCGAGAAGCCCAACCATCTGGCCTCCTCCCTAGGCTTAGCAGCAGTCTGATGGTGCTTCTGTGGGTGCATTTCCTCGTCAGCTGGTCGGATGGGTGTCGCATGGTGTGGTGTGGTGTGTATTGGGGTTGCTTGACCATCTTGAGCGACCTTCTTGGCTCGCTTTGACGGCTGTGAGGGAGTGACTGTCGGCGACTGCGGAAAGGAGCCAGGCATTTCATCGTCTTCGTCTAATCTGGCGAGCTTGGATGGTACGGTTTTGGCACCTTGTGGTGTGGCATCGTGAGACAAGGATACTCTCTTGACTGGTTGTGGCGTGGTAGAGGCGCGAGCCGCAAGACGTGCGCTCGAACGGCGCACCATCTTATGCTGAGTATAGCTCGTCGAGGAGCTTTTGGCCAACGATCACAATGGAGAGGTCAAGATTGTGCTGGGCGAGGGAGCAGGTCTGGAATGAGGTTGCAGTCGAAGCTGGCAAGGGTGTGTGGGATCAGCCTATGGCAGTACTGTATCCATGCTGAGGGAGATACGTAGGTTAGGTAGGGTACCTATCCGTGTTTGTGGGAGCGTCATGGTAAACAAATACTGAGTTCCTAATAAGGATAAGTGCGGGCCGTTGTTGAGCTGGCCTTGACCCTGAGTCTTGGCACTGCCATCACGGGGGAGCCAACTTTAGACTAATCAAACTCGAGATCTTTATTATTTCACCCATGCCAATTTGCAGGTAGGACGAGACATGGCGGTTGCTAAATACAACATATCGTGTAAATCAGAATGAACTACGCTGGGTGAACTACCTAGAAAGGTAATTGTTCAATTTCGATCTGAATATGACGAAGTGTGCGTTGCCTCAGACGTAGGAACAAGCATGGCGTCGCTGGTGTACGAAGAATGTGTGTGATGTTCAGCTCCAACAAGTATCTTCAAGTTTTAGATTGGTGAGAAGGCAAAAGACAACAGTTCATCTGCTTGGATTGTGGAAACAAACGAACTTCATAATCCTGCTGACCTGAACAAAAGAAGACTGCCAGCTGTAACTTTGAGGCTGAGCCTGAACGGTATCTGCTCACGACCTTGCATACTACACAGCACCGATGATGAACAGTGGTCACAAGAAGCCAAGTGAAGGATTAGAGTGTATTGACTGAACGAGCTCAAAGAGCTCATCCTGTTCTTGTAAAGGCAGTCAAATTTTACTTGTTCGGTAGCAGGGCTCGGGTAGCTAAAGGCGCAGGAGTCTCGACACTGCTAGGTAACCTGGCAAAGAGGAATTATAGCCGGTATAAAAGTCCTGTGTAGGTGATTAACTGCATGTGAATTCGTTCATAGGCTGTGGCTGCTCGACATGATCACCAATGGCGTTCTTCTTGCATAGAGATTCAGGAGNCCTGGAGGTTGTGGCCTAGTCAATAAGATCAGTCGTGCATCACATCGCTGACTTTAGATTGAACACGATTGGCTGTGATTGTTCTTTCGTCCGTAGTCGAACGGTATTTGCGAAGTAAGCATTATCAAGCTCTTAATCGCACCTCCAGAGGTAGATTATTGTCAGCGCCAAAGGAGACATAAGTAAGGCGGTGCTTCTGTGCGAACTGGTGCGCACGGACCCTTGTGCACAGCTGCACCTACAGTACCTTGCCATGTATATTTAGGCGGACAGTTCAATTTCCATAGGACTCGTCACTCAAGACGGTACGGCTAAAGAGACAGTGAGGCGCCGTACAATTTCGGAAATCTCTAAGGACTCTCACATAAGCAAAGAGACGAGTATCATGTCTGAAGAATCCGACACTGTGAGACGCTTTCGGGAGTTGATGGGAGATAAACTCAATCGTTCACCTTCAGGAACGCGACCTACAACGACGGCAGAGGAACCCGCGAATCAAAACATATGGCAACAGTCATCTGTAGTCGAAGATGGGGAGAATGCCACTGGTTCGCCTTTTTACACCACAGTAGCTCAACCTAACCAGCAAACATCACAAACTGTAGACGACGAGGACAATGGACCGTACAGTCAGCAAAACCTCGATAGTTTCGAGGAGTCGCTTCGAGGTCTGATTGTGACAGATCCAAAGATAATGGGACAGGCCTCCCGAGCTACCGTACCAGCTGACCATTCTTCTGTCCTTTCGACAAAACATGCATCAGGCAAGCCATCACAAAAATACCCAAATGATCACAAGCCTGTGAATGAAGTGAAGCCGCCAGAAGCAGGGCAGGTGAACGATAGTACTTTCACCCTAGACCCGCGCATGGGAGAGCTCGTACCCGTAGCCTCCACCTTCGTGCCGTTTGGAGCTGTGCAGAAATATTGCTACAAATACGCGCCTTACGACTACGTCCAACCTCTTGCAAGTGCGTTCTGGGACGGAGGCAAGATCTGGAACCGTCATTGGGATCTGTGAGTCACGTTGGTCGAAGGACAACATCGACATCACAGATGCTGACCTCTAAATTAGGTACTACGTTCATCCTTCTACCTCCCCAGCATCCCAGACTATTCTATTCGTGCCAGAGGTGCAGATGCAAACCTTCTTGTCTGAGTGTAACAAGGCGTTTCCGCAAGCGAACCTCAATATCACCAACGAGAAGCGGGATGAGGGACTTCTGCTTACCTTCGATTTTGATGAACAGGCTTTGCGACCTCGATTCTTGGGAAGTTCCAATTCCCGCGTCAGACACGATTTCCTTCTAGCACAGCTTAAGAGCCAGGATTACTCTAAGCAGGTCTCCATGTCTACGATCGCTGGCTCCAGTGACGACCGCAGTGTCGAGCGATTCAAAAAGATGTTGGCACTGGCACAAGAAGCCGCAAAGAACAAGAACAAGTCGAAAAAGGCTAGAGCCCAGGCTAGCAAAGAGTTTGAAAAGCGACAGGCCACCAACTCTCTGCAACAAGCCCAGAGGTATCTGGGCCTGGCTGCATCTGCAATCAGTGGAGGACATGACGCAGGTAATGACGAGAATGCAAATGCATCTCCATCTGGATCATTGCTGCTCGATATAACCAAGGCCATTCCATTTGAAAGAGAGCATGATGCGATCCTCATCGCCATTGACGTCGAAGCGTGGGAACATAGCTCGAACATGATCACAGAAATCGGGATCGCCACACTGGACACACGAGACATCGCGTCGATTCCTCCTGGTCGGGTCGGTGAAGGTTGGCGAAATATGATCCGGGCCAGACATTTTCGAATCCAGGAACACAAGGACAAAGTAAATAGTGATTTCGTTCAGGGCTGTCCTGACGGATTCGAATTTGGACAATCAGAATTCGTCGCAAAAGATCGAGCAGCCTCTGTATGTACTTCATGCTTTCATCCGCCATTTTCAGCCCGCCTACGAGATGGCACACTTGCTCCAGTGCCGGAAACGAAGGATCCTCCTCGCAACCTCATCTTGGTGGGCCATGATCTCGGTAACGATATCGAGATGTGCAACAAAATCGGCTTCAGTCCCACCAGTCGAGGCAATCTGATCAATACACTAGACACGGCAGCCCTATATCGCGCGTACACCCACGACCCAAATCCCAAATCGTTGGGCGGGATCTTGAGCGATTTCGACACAGCCGGCTGGAATCTGCACAATGCAGGAAA
This sequence comes from Leptoxyphium fumago, assembly GCA_001660795.1. NCBI lineage: Eukaryota > Fungi > Ascomycota > Dothideomycetes > Capnodiales > Capnodiaceae > Leptoxyphium > Leptoxyphium fumago. The sequence goes on from LSHF01000079.1 coordinate 86,694, forward strand.
CGATGCGGTCTACACGCTTTACGCACTCGTCGCCATGGGTGTAAGCTTGGCGGCTGAGCGTGAGAACGGCCAACTGGAGCAGAGGTTGGAGGCGGATGTGGCACGAAGGGCCAGCATCGCAAGTGATCGGGCGAAGCAGCGCGTCCTGGATGAAGCGTCGGGTTGGGATGTTGACGGGCAAGACGCTATGGGTCAGGTCACTCGACCGGTTTTTGGGCCACCTAGGCCGCCCCCCAAAGGTCTTTATACTATGGGTGGTGTTCCTTTGGATGTGTAGGCGATCGAATCGCGGAGATGCGACGTCAAGGTAGTACATGAAACCCTGCAGCAGGAAGGGTTACACTCACCACATGGGTCAGTCATTCTAGCACCAGTGCCGATACACACGTATGTCACTGGGTCGAACGTATTGTGCGTTAAGTACGAGATTCCATTGACTCGGATATGGATTGCGCAGAACCAATTGAGTTCTTCATCCTGTAGGTGACAACCGCAGTCCTACAGAGCAGCAAAAGCAGTAGCGGAAGCCATGCAAGTCGCACCGTACCCAACCACAGGTATCGAACTGACCCTTTTCAGTGGATACGCACCACTTAGGAGGTAGGGGAAATCTGCCTCACCGCCGAGGGGGTGACAGTCGTTGTGCGAACGCAGGTGGCTCGTATTTGTAATTTGAACGTGGCGACCGTTACTGTCCTCCCTCCCACGTCCTGCGCTGTGACACGAGCGAGACCTGCTCCCCAAATGAATCCACAGCAGTCGAGCACATTCGCGACCAGCTAGAAACAGAAGACTCTCCGACTGACCTGCCATCTCTCTACGTCCTAGGGTCAAACGCATGGGCGAGGGGGATTAGTGTGGGTGTAGGTTGTATGAGCTTGTGAACATCAGGGCGGACGGACGGGTGAACATTGGGCTAAACCGGCAGCACGCACATACGCACCTGCATACACAATGCGGAGGGCAGGCTCACGCTCACTCTCGCCCCGTGTATTAAGGTCACGATCCAGGACTGGGGGACAACACACTGCGTTGTTTATCCATGTTACCCACCGCTTGTGTGTGCCGCCATTGCCGACCACTCGTGCTGTACGACCAGGAACAGAGAGGCCACGCACTCCCACCCTAGATTCTGGACACAGCGACTGCAAAAGCATTATTGGTAGTAAGGGCGCAACTGGTGACACGATGATGGTTGCTATATCTCCAGCAGCGTGAGATCTCGATGGCGACGATCTCGACAAGACGCTGTTGATCCTGTTCTGGCGTCAGCGTCGCCACAGTGCCGAATATAGAACCTCCTATTCTCCCACTGCCTACTACTGTAAGTACAGTGTCTAGGGAGGCCAAGCGAAAGAGCTGATCACGTGCCGTCAGCCTGGTAGAGCCAGGACCGGCCAATGCCGCAAGTGGAGGTGAGTCGTGAAGATCAGCAGCATTACGGGACTGACTACGCGTGTCGCTCGATCGTGAGACGGTCGTTGGCAAGCGGTAGCAGATGTTTAATGAAGATTAGCCGAGGGCAACCAGGCTTTAAAGAGAGCGAAGGGGCAGAGCTTAAAGCCAGCCACGGGCTAATGCGAGCGCCAAAGCTGGGCCGGACTCGAGCCGGAAGCAGCAACAGCAAGCCAGCGCGAGACGAGGAACAGGAATAGCGCGCCAGACTGCCCCTGATGTTATTGCCAGAAGTGGAACAGCCTGCCCGGAAGTGCGTGCTGCGTGGCCCGTGTCTGCCGCTCTTTTCCTTTTCCTGGGGCCGGCTGTCACAGCATGCTTGCTTGGCCGGGCATTGGCTGGCCTGGCCTACCACCGCTCATACTCCTGTCCCTCCTGCTCCAGTCGCATCGGCGTCTCGCTCGTCATCCAGACCCAGCGTCTGCCCTCTGTGGTGCGATCGCTGTGACCGAACACCGTGCGAGTGCGAGTGCGGATTTCATGCACAATGGCAGGGCAGCAATCCGGAAGAAATGCCACTACTAGGCGTGCCGTCCCCTCGAGATCGCGGCAATTACTGCAGTAGAACGGCCGTCGTCGGTTGAAGGACTTCCGTCCATGGCCAGCAGACATCTGAACGTACAGAACAGTACACCGTCCTGTCGTAAACACAGGATAAACAGACGGGTAGCGCCACGACAGGGACCGGTCACGCTTCCATCACAGATCACACGCCTATCCATCCATCCATCACCGTCCGCTACTGAACTCAGACCCCTGCAAACGCCAACGGTCCGCCATGGCCACTCGACGTCGTCTGCTTCACCCGTTTGGCTGCGCTAGCGACGTCGCAATCTCCCCCTCCATGTCCTCAAAGACGTCCTTTTAAGCGCTCCCTTCTTCGTCCTCTTCCTCTTCTTCCTTCTTTCGTTTCACAAGCAAATCCTCAACATCAACCAAACCAAACCCGCCCTTACAACTTATTAATTGACTTCGGTCGTCCTCTCTTTACAACCAACTACCAACACACTCTTTGCTTCATTTCCCAAAAACAACCGTTTTTTCTTCTTCACAGTCAAAATGCAGTACTCTCTGATCGCAGCTTCTATCATCGGCGCTGTCGCCGCCGCCCCAGCTGGCACCGAGACCGTCTTCGCCACCGAGGTCGACACCATCTACTCTTGCGGCCCAACCGTCACCAACTGCCCATACCGCAGCAGCACCGCCGCCAGCGCTGTCCCAACCAGCTGGGGTCCAGGTAGCTGGGGCCCAGGTAGCGGCGAGGGTCCTCACAGCTGGGGTCCAGGTAGCTGGAGCTCCGAGAGCTGGGGCTCTGGCAGCTGGAGCTCGACCACTGAGTCTTCTCCCGCCGCTGCCTCCGAGACCACCTCCGTTGTTGTCTCCTCCACCAGCGTCCCAACCACCTCCGTCGTTGTTGCCAGCAGCCCAGTTCCAACTGTCTCCTCCGTACCTGTTGAGACTTCTGCCGCCAGCACCTCTGTTCCAGTTGTTGAGACCACCCCATCCAGCAGCGTCTCCAGCGCCCTTCCTACCACCTGGACCTCCAGCGCCGTCGAGAGCTCTGTCCCAGTCATCCCATCTGTCCCAGCCAGCTCTCCAGTTGTCTCCGCCTCCAGCGTTCCAGCCTGGACCCCAGTCGGCCCAACTGGCTACACCAGCGTTGTTGTCCCATCTGTCGCCAGCAGCCTGCCACCATAGTGAGTTTCGTTCCTCGCGCTTGCGCATCTTGTTGTGCAGTCACTGACATGTATTCCAGCCCAACTGGCCCAGCTTCCTCGGTCTACCAGCCCACCGGCACCAGCGCTCCTTCCGGCGCCGCCTCTGGCACTGGTGCTCCTTCTGCCTCCCTCCCATACGGTGGCCCAGCTTTCACTGGTGCTGCCAGCAAGAACGTCGCTGGCTTCGTTGCCGGCGCTGGTGCTCTTGCCGCTTTCTTCTTGTAGACGAATTGTTCATCAATGGCGACGCACTGTCCGTCCGGCCTTCTCGATAGGGATGCCGGTTAGATTCTCATGATGACGCATTCCGTTTACATGGCTGGTGCCGCCTGCCTTGGGGGGGCGTTAGGTCTGGATACTGAATTTCTATGTATCTATCAACAGTCTTATTTCTAGAGGAGTTGCTTCGAGCTGATGTTGCCACTTTCGGCTGACAATGGTAATCAAGTATAATCACGCGGGATCCTTGCTGCCGTTGTGGCCCTCAGTTCTGCTCCTCTTGTATAGATTTCCAGACACGAATGCCAGTGATACAGTGTCCCCAAGCTTGCCATAGTCTTTTGGTTCTCGTAGTGGTAGGTTAATCGATTGCCTCATGGCGTGGGATGCGAATGTCGTTGATATAAAATTTCCCACACGTGGCTTACATTCCAGTGAGGGGGCGCAAGTGGCTTCGGCAAGGCGTCTAGGCACGTGGAAGCCCACAACGTGCCTTCCTTCGACCCTCAACTACGGAAGGCGCTGCAGAGGTACTGTCCTGTGCCTAGGTATCCAGCAGCTACACACTCTCTGCCAGCACGCCCCAGCGGCATGGGCCTTACATTTCTTCGCTCTACGACAGACGTTGAATTTCCATGCCTCGAGCGCTGTGACGGTGTTGTGAGAACATAGATGCCGATGGCTTTTGATACATTCGCATTGGCTGACGCATCACAGGTGAATGGCCTGTAATGAGCTCAGCGCACGGTCTATTCTGATAAACTTGAAGAAAGTATATATAGATATCGAGTACTATCGCAAGCCACTTTTCCAAATACATTTACGTTGATTTAACGTTATGGAGAAGAGCTCTCCATTTTGCTGGACGAAACACGACGACGGCGATGGTGATGGCTCCTTCTCGTGATTGGTTGTGCAACGACAGCCTGTCTGCGTCTTCTGTTTTCGCTATACACGATGGCCAAAAGGTAGGCGACACCGATGATACCGGCGACGACGCCGTAGGCTATAAGCTGGCCTTGTGAAGCCATACCCGCGAGTTGCAAGCCAAGACCACCGTTGATCATCCCTAGAAACACCGCAGCTCGTCCGACAAAGAGATGCTCGTATGACCAGAAGCCGCGACCTTGATACCGCTTGAAGTACTTGTGGTGTAGCAGTCCCGTGATCGGATGGAAGAATAATACGATCAGCAGGATGATGCCAATGATTGGGTGGTGATTGTCTAGCTTATCAATCTGTAGCGCCAGATAGAGTCCAATACCGAAGGCGGTGGTGTAGATGATGTATGCAAAGCATTGTAAAGCGGCATGGACCCAGACAAGGCCAGTGAAGCTGGCCACGCGGATTAGAATGCCTCCTACAGGGAACAGAAGAACGAATGCCAGGCTGGCGAGGACGCCGTGTGCAATGAAAAGCTTGCTCGCCTTTTCAAAGTCGCCACCAAATGGCACGCTGCTGGAATCAAATCCACTTCGGCCGCCCTGGCTGTCGCTGGACTGGCTATTTCCGCTCCCACTCCCAGAGCTTCCGCTACAGGAGTCATCTCGTTTGGTTCGCCAGGGCGGATTCATGGGCCAGGTGGCCCCATGTCCGTCAGGGTTGCAATCGCTAGCCCACGTTGGACGGGCTCTTGGCCATGAAGTAGAGTAGGCGGATGGCCATGAAGTGGAGCAAGCAGATCCGGAAGCTGGAGCTAGGGTTGACGACCCGGCCGTCGATGCATCCGCAGCCGATGTGCATGAATCTGCTGTGCCGGTGCTGCTAGAAGGTCCACTATTGCCGAGAAATGGGTTGGCATCACTGCCTCCCTTGGCTCCTGCGAAGTCAAAGTCGAACGTCCCTTCTTGGTCGTGCATGCTGATACTCTCGGCAAGATCATCCGAATCCAACGATGAGCCGGCCTTGACAGCCCAGATCCAGCTGGCGCTGCTTGAAGAGAAATCCATTGACCCGCCAGACCAACTCTGGCAGTTGCTGCAACGTACGTTCGCCGTCATAACGCCGTCACTGACACCAGATCCCTCCAAAAGTGTGATCTGAGCGGCAGTATCGTGCTCCGGCATCACATGGCCTGTGCCAAGCCTAGGCGAGACGGTGACATTGTTGCCTCCCGCACCAGTATAAACGACGAAGATGTTTGCTCCGCTCATGCCAGACCCTTGACCCAGGGCTATCCATTGGTAGTTAGTAGGTCCAGAGATTTGAAAGAAGATATCACCTGATCCGGAACTAGCAGTGGCATCGGGTATGTTAAGCTCATAGCATGCGTTCTGGGCTTTACATTGCTTCGTCACCTGTGCGCGGGCGTACGTTGCAATCAAAAGTATGCCACCAAGGACAGCAATGGGCGACTGCATCGTCATGATCATGACAGCGTTCCACGCTGGATTCGGGTGACCACGGCGGCTGTCTAATGAGTGAAGAGTATTCAGGTGCTTTGCAGCTATGGTTCATACCATATGGCCTGTTCCTTGAAACTCAGAGACACTAGACTGAGAGAAGGCGGTAGAAAACCAACAAATCCGACCTCGAACGAAGGTCGACACCTGCATTTATACCTCCGAACGTGGCACCATCCAACCGCTGCCTTCATGGCGGTCAGTGTCGACGCCGAGAACATGGGGAAATGTCAAAGGTCAAAGAAACCTAGGTGGCTCCCAAGGCTGTGACACAAGACCATGTCGTTGCGGCCATTGCGCATATCTTGACAAGGAAGGTCAATGTACGGCGACCAGTAGAGAGCTTAGACACCACCGACCTCTCATGAGCGTCACTTCGCTACACGGCGGGCCTGAGAGTGCCACATGTCCGGCCGCAATCAGCCAAGCGTGGAGAGCCGGGCTGGCTTGGATGAAACAAAACACTCAACCATGGCGACACGACCCTGCCAACTTGCGTAGACATGGCAATCAAAGCCCAGCCGATGCATAGGCGAACATGCAAAGTTCACCATCGTCGCTTCTACCGGATTGCTTGGGGATTACGTCCTCATTCTTGGTACGCCAGTACCCGGGTTGGTTGTACCTGTAACCCAGTAAAAGTAGGGTACAGTGCGTTCGCAGGCTTGCATTTGCGAATGGTTTCCGCTTGCGGTGCTGTTCTTCCTGTGCCGCGTCCTTCATGGCTGCATCATCGCATCCTCGAGTTTGATTCAGATGGCTTCGAATCTGTCTCTGGACAAAGAGATCCAGATAGATTTCTGCATTAAGTCCCGGGAGATCGTCAATCAACCCGGGCTTCGTCGGTGCGGGCATTACCGTTTGGGGTAGGTAACATAACAATTCTGCTCCATCTCGGCAATGAAGGAAGTGTGGCCCAATCCTTGAGGCTTGCAACAGTGTCAACTTTATCGCATCGTGGAGGCCAGCATCCGCCAAACTATTTGGCAGCAAGGCAGAGTTCGCAAGCACGGCAGGCCCGTCGGCCGAGTGGTGAAGATCGATGTACTGTATGTACTTGTAGAGAGCCTTATGCCGTGCCGCCAGGGTCCAGGCAGATCGTCCCAGCCGACACTGCCAACGCTGGAGATCTTCTTGGCTCTGTGCGCCAATCACCTCTAACCACGCCCAAAGACGGGCATGGCTACGACCTCTCCCGTCCGTCGAAGTCGGATTCTAGGAACATGCCGAGCCACCGATACCCCACTCTGCCGGTATAAGGTCGAAATGCCTAAGGTTCCAGCCACCCAGTCATGCATGCAATGTATAAGTACCATAGCTAATCACCCGCCCTCTGGACGCCGGCCAACCAGGCCTTGCATGGTAGGGGAGATGGAGGTGCTTCGGCCGAGCCACGCAGAAACACGCGGCACCGACATTACTTCAGTGCGATTAGCGGTCCCTCCGAGGAACTGTACATACTGAGATGGCGCGGCCCCTTCACTAAGCAGTTCCTAAAACAGCACGCTGTAGAGGCTGTCGTCTGGTGAGCCTCAAAGCTTGTCGCAATATAAGAGGCTACTGAAGCTGAGGGTTTGGATTGGACCAGCAGTGTTTTGGAACACTACTCTTGATGGGGATGCAGTGCAATGCGAATTCTCCTTGCTGCTTAGAACTCTATCATGGTTTCCCCGCAATCATTGGCGGCAGTCTGTCCCGTAGCGTTCGCGATAGCTGGCAAAGCCTCGCGTTGGCATTGTATTTGGGCTCGACAGTCTTGCATAAGTGTGATTCCAGATGCGTTCATACAAGGAAAATTGGAAGGTAGGTTTCAGATCACACGCACAAGCTTTAGGACTATCTAGCCGTGCCAGTTACCGAGACATGACGATCCATGGAGCCGGCCCATGATCATTACTACTACGGACTTGTGATGTTGCCGAACATCCAGCTGAAGTTGCTCTCGGACAATGGTCTTACTGGACCGAGCAAAGACTACCGTTTTTCGCAATGACGTTGCTGTTTGAAGATAGCGTGGTCAGTGTCGAGACAGGATGTATCACGTCTCTCTTGTACAATAAAGTAGGGTCGGTTGTTCAGGCACTGTGATAATCCAGCTCGGATACTCGTCGAAGCCCTCTTTCAGTTCTGGAAAAATCTACGTTGTCATCTTTTGTATCTGGTATCGAACATCGCGCCTAGTCGGCGTAGGATGGCAAGATTCACGAGGTGTGCTCAGTACCATGAAAAAGAGAAGGGCAAGCAACGGTCTCAGGAAGCAGCTCAAACACTTTGAATTCGAAGATCTTCCACGTCTGACAGCTAAGGCACAATAGTAAAACACAACTGCTAAAACCAAAGCATACGCTTGATTGAGCTGAAGCCAGGAGAAAGCAGATTTGATGCCACTGGGGAGTACACAGTATCTTGCCGCGGTAATCTTACCAATTGAGTGTCCTACCACCAGAACATCTGTCCCTTGAAAGCCTTGCGTCCATCCGACTAATTGAACATAAGCCCTTGCTCCTCACTTGTGGGGGCAGTGTCGGAAAGTGGCATCATGGGCTGCATCATGGCGTCTAGAAACTCTAGATCGGCGTGTGTTGTCCAGTGTGTCCAAGCAGTCTGCTCGAATGTGGGGACATCAGATGCTAGGCTGTTCCATTCATCTAAACCGAGGTCAAGATCAGTCACAGAATATATCGAATGTCCATTTCCTAATGTAAGGCGGCACAGTGAAATAAACTCACCTTGCGAATAGCCTGTAGTGTAGTCACTGCAAGTATTAGGTGACATTAGAGCGTCAGGCAAAACGGGCCTGGTAGGGTCGCCGTGTACACCGATGGATTCGTCGTAGATGCCGAGGATTATTCCCAAAGCCTTGGCTGCTTTCTGTGCCTCTTTCGATGAATCGCTCGAAAGCATCCAAATGTGATGAGACTTCCTTAATGCGCAACGGATGGCCTCAGGATCCAGCTTCGCCGTTGATGCGTATGCTTTATCTTGGGATCTCTCCAGATAAAAGCACAGGATACTGCCTGCCAGGAGGAAGTCATGATTCACTAAAGAGTATAGCCGCCAGCGTTCGTTGTAAAGCTGTCCATATGGCGCAGTCAGCTCTTGGAGCATGTGTTGATACTCCAGGAGTTTCATGGCTGCTCCAAGACATTCTTGCCGAGAATGAGCACATTGTGGGTCCCCGGAAGAATCACGTAAGTATCTACGATGGAGCACAACCTTTGCTCTATGGTATATGATCTGAATGGTCACCTTTTGCATGATGACTCGAGGAGAATCTGCTATACACTGAGCTTGAGAACGCCATTGCAAACATTCTGGGATAGTTCCATGAGCGCTCTGTAGATGTGTGTCTAACTCGACGACCTCATCGTACGAATAAGGTCGATTGTCCGTTGCAAAGTCCCAAATGTTCCCCACGACTTTGAATAGCCGAGCCCTGACGAGGCGGTACAGCATTGGAGTCTGATCTGTCTCGGGGCGCGAAGATGGCATTACTGTGGTCGAGGGGCTAAAATCGCGGTCCTCCAGGTTCAGTGGCTCCATAGTGTTTGTCTGTGATGGCTTTATAAGNCGAGGGAGGCCCATTTGAGCCGAAATGGCGAGATCGACCTCAACGATTGTTGCCCACACCCGTCGCTGCATTTCACTAGCAAAAGGCGTCATGCACCGAAAATCTTTGGGGTCTCTGTGATAGCCCATGCGCATCGCAAGCTGCGATATGGTTCCAAGCAAAACCCATACCCCAAATTGAGCATCATGATTAAAAGCTAGCTCCACGAAGAAATAGAGGAGGAGAGTTTCGAGGATGTAGCGACCGCCTCTGATATAATCTGCCAGTACAAGGCACTGCACCGTCCTCTGTCGCAAGCTTTCTGCAGACATCTGGAGATGCAAATCGTGATCAGCTAGTGTAGCGGCCCCTGTGAAAACAGAGCCTTCAGGCCTGTATCTTCGAAGCTGTGTTGCAAGACACATAATAGCAAACAGTGTTCCGAGCCATGCCACTGGAACTGCAGATGGGCACTCCCAAAACCTTTCATACTAAGCTTGGTGTTAGCATCATCATCATCATCGTATTATGTGTGACTCTGGAACATCTCTGACCTCCTGCAGAAAATGAAGGCTATGGATCACAGCTGACAGGAATGTCAGTGAGTGTCTATGCCTAAAATTCTCCAAACAGCATCTACGAACCTGATGACATTTCGAACTGATTGAAGTAGCATGATACCAGCTGGTCTACTTCTCGCCGCATCGGTAGGCTAGCGAGTAGTTCCTCCTTTGTTGCCGGCTTGTTACAGCCGTAGAGCAGTTGTGGACCCACGTGTCCTCTTGGGGAAAGCTGAGGGTGATTTATATCAAATTGCGATAGATCATCCTTCTCGAAATGCAGTTTCAGTTTGGCTATATCATCCAGTACAGCGGCCCAGTGTGCACTGGCAACGTAACTCGTCCCTGATGAAGTTAAATGTAATGTACCGAAATCGGATGATGGAGACGGAAATCCATCTCCAAGATTCTTGGGAGGAGTGGATGTACTGCCTTTAAGAACCGACTTCAATGGTGAACTTATCACATTTGTCATCCCACCGGCCAGATGTGCGTCATGAGCTGCCGGCAGAAGATGTCCCTGAGCCATCCCTATCACAAGCTGCTCCAGATGTTGAATTCTTTCCTGTACAGTGACTTCCTGCGTTGGTTGCCGGGATCCAGCTGTAGGCTCAACTTCTCGGCTTGACTGATATGTGCACGATGAGCCCAACTCCCGACGGGTGCAGTTGGAGCATGGCTGTTCTCGATCGCATCGCAGTCTAGCCGAGGCATATCAGCAACCGAACATTACCTAGAGGTCTTTTGATGGATGCCCGGTCTTGAGCACTCTAGAGTAGTTGTGCGACCAGCTGGAAAACAGCTTACTTCTTCTTCTTGCACGAGTTGCAGGACAACTGAGGTTTGTTGCGCTTCCTGCTTGAGGGCAACCGGGCTCGGCCTTTTTGTGTCTTGCCAGGACCCCATTCCGTAAGGCTGAGGCCTGGGGAATGGCGATCCTCGTCTTCCTTACCGGCCATAATTACAAGCAATACTAGTGGCAAAGCGTTGCTCCAGGCTTGGGGCGGATATATGTACGTGCTCCGTGCAGAGTTTATGCCTCGACTCAATCACAACCTGCCTTTGCAATAGGCCCCCCTGCCGCTGTCAGTCTAATTGCTTGCTTGGAAGCTGCAGAGGCACATCATTGCAACCTCCGAGATATGCGGTCGTCTGTGCATGCGGTAAGTTGACGAAAGGGCTAGGTATGGAATTCCGACCACATCTCCGATGCTCCGCTCCGATGCTCCGCCACAGCGGGTCAAGATCAGTTAAGTAATCAATAAGTCACCAACACACGATGCTCCCAGTATCGTAGTACCGTTCATCAACTTCCTAAATCCTGGGTTTTGCTCGACTTCCTCTTTCATCAAACGCTTTTTTCGATATGATGGCATGAGCCGGGCTATATCGGATAGATAGGCTTGGCTTGTCTTAATTGGAGCAGGCCTTAACTGGTGCAGGCACTATAATGACCTCTGTTATCACTGGGTGAACGGAGCGGAGCATCGGACTCGCGTGCTAGAGTAACATTAGACCGATCAGATGCGAGGCTGGATGGCGTGAAGGAGATGTTGATAGTACTTAACAACCAAATTCTCGTCTTTCTTCTCTCTGGCGGTGATTCTGTCATTAAAAGTTCCCTGGTCCTGCTCCTGATCCTAATTCTTATCTGGTACTTTCTATCCACAAGCTCTACCGTCATCCAAACAACTATATTCTTTATCGCCATCTTTCAAAAGAAGCAGCAGCACCTCATCTGATCCGACTGTTATGTCGCAAACCATGCCCCCGCCGATGAATGTGGAAACTAGTTCTGTAGGGAACAAGAAGTCTAGGCTGGGCAATCAACCGTTCGACCCAGATCTGTCTGCGGAAAATTCATCTAACGATGAGGTTGACAAGACAATGAGCGAATGCGACAAAGACGTCATTATCGTGGATTGGGATGGTCCAGACGACCATGAAAACCCTTTAAACTGGACCAACGCGAAGAAAACGCTGCATGTCGTGATTGTCAGCCTGTTCTCTCTTAACGGGTAAGTTTCTGGCCACTCTCCATCGAAGACTAGTCCACTAAAGCTAAATACGATTGTCACTAGTAACCTTGCCGCTACTATGTACGCCCCAGGTGCTGAAGAGCTCGCTCGCAACTTTAACGTAACCAGCAGTACTGTTGTCGAACTTACTGTTTCGCTTTACGTCTTAGGCTTTGCCGTCGGTCCCCTTATGCTCGGTCCTCTTTCAGAGCTATACGGCCGTTTGGTCGTCTACTACGTCTCACATCTGGTCTTCATTGGCTTCACATTCGGTTGTGCCTTCAGCACCGAAGTTGGCATGTTTCTTGCTTTTCGCCTCATTGCAGGCTGTGCAGCTTCGGGCCCGATGAGCGTTGGCGGCGGCTCGATAGCCGACCTCTATCCCCCAGCTGTCAGAGGGAAAGCCATGTCCCTATTTTCCATAGGTCCCTTAATTGGACCTGTGCGTCTCATGTTCCAATCCGAATCAAACTTTCCCAGCTGATACACATGTACTAGGTCATCGGTCCTATTATTGGCGGTTTCGTTTCAGAATACATCGGATGGCGTTGGACTTTCCGTATCATCTTGATTTTGGTGAGCCACTCTCGTAGACACTGCAGATGGCAGACATTAGAAGAACTGCAAATCAGTAGAACTGACAATGATTTCCAGGCCGGAATAATCGCACTTGTTACATTTATATTCTTGTGCGAGACGAACGCTGTTGTCCTACTGCGTCGCAAGTGTGTTCGTCTGCAGAAAGAGACGGGCAACGAGAAGCTTGTGCCGAAGGCTAACAGACCCGAAACACCGATGCGCATGTTGGCTCGTGGAATCGGTCGCCCACTGAAGATGATCATCTTTTCCCCTATTGTTCTGCTTGTGAGCCTCTATACCGGAGTCATTTTCGGTATGATCTTCCTGCTTTTTGCCACCTTCACGTCGGTTTTCAGTGGAGCATATGGCTTCAGTGTTGGCATCTCCGGTCTTGTCTACCTAGGACTTGGTATTGGCATGGTTGTTGGATTGTTCCTATTTTCCAAGCTCAGCGACAAAATCATGAAAAGAGAGCAAGATGCAGGGCGATCGAAGCCCGAGAACCGTCTCATCCTCATGAAATGGTTTGGCATCGTCACTCCCTTAGGATTCTTCTGGTACGGCTGGAGTGCAGATGCCCACACACACTGGATTGTCCCGATACTTGGAACGCTCTTCATCGGCATTGGGGCACTGTTCGTCATTATACCTGGTCAATTGTACTTGGTTGACGCTTTTGGAGCCCAAGGTGCCGCCTCTGCCCTCGCCGCTAACATGCTCGTTCGCTGTACCTTCGGTGCTTTCCTGGATCTGGCTGCCCCTCCATTATATCGAAACTTGAAATTAGGCTGGGGAAACAGTGTGCTAGGATTTGTCTGCATTGCCTTCATTCCGGTGCCATTCTTGTTTCATGCATATGGGGAGGCGCTGAGGAAACGCTTCCCAGCCAACTTGTAAACACGAAGTCCACAAATCAGCTTTATCGTATCACTGGCCATATACCAACGTAATCCCAAAACAAACACATCATGTTCATCTGTGCTTTTTGAAAATCTCTGGTAATCTCGAAGTTGAGTGCATAGGTATCCTTGCCCATGAAAGATGGATACACGCTCTATAGGAATAGGAATTGCTACGGGATTTGCCGATCACAGCTACAGTCAGGCTGGTTGGCTGGTCGGGCCCCGGGCCAGGTTCACCCTCGCCATGTGTGGTGGACGACTCCAGTTGATTTTTGACTGTTTCTTTATCTATATGTATGTATTGAGAGCTCGATTTCCGGTCGTCCTCTTCCACAGTGCAGTCATGCGTGCAGCACGTCGACTCCTGCATATATAAGCTAGTGGCCGACATTAGACCTTCTCCATACCCGCCGCAAGCTGATCCACTGCCATACCACATACATTCTAATGCTTTAGATAGCCCCATGGAGGGCCGCGTCCTGAGCATCTCATACCACTGGCTGGTAACCCCGTTCTTTGGATGTGGATGTGTGTATCGATTCAGTGTGTCACCTCAACACACGGGAAACTTGAGGTTGCAGAGGCGCCCACGCACTTTGAAAGTCTTACCTCCATACCTGTTATCCTTTACCTAGTCAAGCGGCACAGCCCTCCTGGTATGGAATCAAGTATCAAGTTGATTCATTTTCTAACTTTACTAGCTACGGAGGAAGATATAGACTACAAGTAGCTTAGTAAGCCTGGTGACTGGTCTTTCCTTAACACCTCCACCCTGCAACGTGATATGCACGATAAGAACGAGCCTGCTCGCGTCACTCCTACGGCCAAACCTCTACTTAACGTGTGCAAAGTACTGTACAGCTGAAAGCCAAAAGGCAGCATATGAATCTTTATCTGCATGTATTCGCTTATACGTAGTTGCTCTATACAACATGGCGACTACAGCATCTCCTTTCTACGGCAATTGTCACTGTGGTAGTTATCGCTTCGAGCTTCGCAACACCACCCTAGACGACGTGACCATATGCAGGTGCGACTTGTGCAAGAAACAAGGCTACCTGTGGGTGTCTCCCACGCCGGAAGCCGTGCAGGTCACTCGCAACGATGGCTTCCTTACGCGATACTCTACCCCATCACTTGAGCAAGAGGTTCGGTACCCTTTTCTGAAGTGTATCATCAGTCCAAACTGATGTGTAGATCGATAGTTCTGCAGCATTTGTGGGACTGGAATTTGGGGCACACACTCTGAAGGTCCCTTGTCTTCTCAGACAGCTCTGAATCTGAGGACTCTCAGAAATTTTGACCCTTTCAAGTTTGAGTAAGTCAAGGCGAGTAGTTGGACAACCGTATCACAGGGCTGAATCTGTTGGACTGTTAGGGCACGAGGTGAGGGTCCACCACAGCATGTGAACCCAGGTCACGTGCTGGATACGCCTGTGACGGGATCTTGTCATTGCGGGAAGGTGACAGTCGCGTTGTTGTTACCTCTTGAGAAATTAGACATCAAGGAAGACAATTGCAGCATCTGCACAAGGGTATGTTGGTGTTACATAGTTATGGCGACCGCCATTGCTAACTCGACCTTCATGAAGAATGCATGGATCGGTGTCTATCCATCTAAAAGCCAAGTGATCCTGAATGGCGCAGAGCACACGCAAGAGTATAGATTCGGACGCAAATTTAACGGGAATCCGTTCTGTCGGTATTACTAACTATCCGAAGTGACTGGGCGTTCCAGAAAAAGCTAATGTTTACTAGATTTTGTGGCGTGCATGTATACTTGAACTTGTACGGTCCACCACAAGAAGTCGTCGATCGGCTTCCAAAAGAGAGGCAGGAATATGTTCGACAGATGCTGGACGTTTTGCCTGTCAACATCCGGACCCTTGAAAACATCGATATAGGCAACCTGAAGGTTGAGCGTTCTGACGACGGGACAAATGGCTATGAGGCTACAGTGTTAGGAATAGAAGAAGATGGGGAGCAGTGAGTAGATTCCAAAGTCATGTTCAGTGTTTTGGTGCCTCGTATATTCTACATCGTAAAATAACTTAGAGATATTGTCACCCAATATGGTGGTATCAGCAATTGTTCTCGATTCTATGAATAGGTCCAACATGTGGGTAGAGACGTTATCAACTGACGTTGGCGTGCAGCCAGGATTCATGCCCTATCAACATGCGATTGCAGCATTGTACAGTCGCTCGGGTCCAACACCATACTTCATGCTAATATTAGTTTGGACCAGCGAAGTGGCCTGCTTCACATCGTCGAAAGAGCAATTCAACCCCAATTCTTGCAGATTACCCTCTTAGCAAGATTTTCGCGCTTGAGCCAGGCCGACAATGATACGCCTGAATTTCACGGCCGAATGTTGGCAGATGTCTCACATGCTTGGAAAAGTCGCTATTCGCTAAAAGTACAGCGGCTCTTGTCAAATTTACACTGTTTCGTCAAGGTTCGAATGCCACTCTGAAGGACCGCAGACGTTCCATCTCAGCATCGGAAGCATCACGATAGTTCATGAGAACGAAAGAGCATTGGCACAACTTGGCTGCCAAGACGTGTACACTATATGGCTAAGATTCGAATCCCTGAGCCTTTTGGAAATAATGCGAGCCAAGGCATGGCATTCGCTGGTCCCTCACGTCGTTATGCCAAAGGCTGCCTGCCGAGAACATGAGCGCTGGTCTCATTAGATCTGTTTCTGCACATATTCGTGTGCAGGCATAAACGCACCGTCCGGTGGCACTCGGGTATTTCCTAGACGATGCCGCCAGCTCAGTCATTGGTGGCGCTGCAACGTATGCAGTTCAGACCGCGTTCACTGTCGGCTCAGGCTTTTTCGCAAGTTTATGGTGGATTACATGTTGGCAAATGGCTCGAGTGCCTGTTATGCCCTCTTTACTGCAGCTGCCATCTCAAGGCCCTCTATGGCCTCACTCCCGAAGACATACATCATGTAAACGGGGAAAACCACCCAAGCGATGCTGGGCAGCATGTTAGCAAAACCTATCGCAACATGGCCGTGATCGGACACACACTCACTTGGGCAATATGAAGAGGAAAATTAGCGTCACAGGGTCGTTGTGTCGAACGCCACTCCACCCACCGAAAGCCTCTCTCAGGACTGCGGACACGTCAGTACGCCGATGCATACACAACCATCCCAAGCACCACACCAGTGAACGACCTACAGTAGATGACGGTTTTCCAGAATGTGACGCAAGATGTAGTGAAAGCCAGCATCACAGTCCACGCAGCTATTCTGCCATACACAGTCCTGCTCTCAGCGAGGCTCATGAGCGGGCCCAGTCTGCTCTTTTCTGGGGCGCCTCTCCCTTGTACAACCTCGCGCTGGCCATACTGGTAGACAAGATACAGGTAAACCAGATAGGCAGCGGTCTCAAAGATATTCACGGTCGACTGCGCACCAGTGAACCCGTCTTGTGCTTCCCATGCTTTCCAACCGTAGGTGTGGTCGATACGCCCATACAGCTCGTATGGCGTCCAGATTGGTACGTGCAATGTGCCACCAGGCATACTATATGGTCTTAGCAGGACGTAGCCAGTGTCCCAGATCACTAGAGGAAGGCTGATTGCAAGCCATAGCAGTGTCAGGTTGGAAGGCGTATGTGACCACGCTGAACGCGATCTGGTCGTCACGGATGAGGCATTGGTGTGTGACAGTCGAATCGTCTGCGGCGTCGAAACTTCTGGTGAAGAGGACTTGTTGAACCGTGAAGGTTGATACCTGGATCGCTCATTCGTGGAGCGTGTGGTGGGCGACGAGGACGTCGAGAAATCCTTTGGATGGTTGCGCGTTCCCACCATCGTTTGACCATTAATCTGAAACAGATCCTATCGCAGCTGGTAGAGGTTGGAAACGAAGCCACGGATGAAGAGCCATGCTACAGGATCTACACATGGGATGCTTGAAAACTCATGTCTCGACATCCCACTTCGTAGCTACTCTAGGAGGGCCCTGGCCGGCTTGCGCTCATGCAGCCCACTTCCGCTTGCGTCACACGATGCATGATTCTGTGGCTCACACCAACCTTGGAGGAAAGCAGCACTGTTTGGCATACACTATGCATTGCCATACCCGAATACTGTACATCAACATACTAGGTATATAGACCAATCATTGGTAATGGTCTGCTTGATACCAACTCCAAATGTTCAACCCAATTTTCGTCCCTTTCGTGACTGGCATGCCGGCATGTATGGTTTCCTTGAAGCCTATGCCGTCCATATCGAAGTTCATCCAAAACACAGCGGCACCCTTACGCGCCTTGAACGTCACACCCTCAGCATCAGTCCGACCGCATTCTACGAACTCGCACCATTCGTCTGTCGTGGGTGCCTGCAGTCTCGGGAAGTTCGTCCCACCGCCCTCGCAGTCGGCATGTAGATATACCATGAAAGTGCTGACTCTCCGGGAACCCTTCGTCGCAGAAGCCCAGTCGTAATGTAAAGAGTAATGGCCGCTCTCATTGTAACGCTGGGTCCAGAGACGCTCGATGAAGGTGTCTTTGGGCCAGCCTTGAATTGAAAGAGCCCTTTGCTCGAGGCACTGCACAGTGGTGTCACGATCGATGAGTGCCTTTTCCGACCTGCGTACAGATTCATCCTTCACTTCCACACCATTGTTGAAGACTGTAGACACTTGCCATTTATCCTGGCTATGCATTGTATCAGTATAAAATGTTGACATAAAACAGGGGCGGACATTGTGCATGACGAACCTGATACTAATCAAATGGTCTGCTTCACTCTCGCTCAGGAAATTATCGATGTAGATAATAAGCGGCTTTGTCGAGAAGATATGCGCATCGTAACCCTTGTCATCACATGCTAGGCCAGGCGTCGGGTATACAAGCGACTCGATTCTTGCTCTGGCCTGAGATGGTTTCGTTTCGTTCGAGGAGCCCAGCAGGCCGGATGGGAAGCCGGGAAGGCCAAGCGCCAAGTAGATGGCGAGGGATATTGAAATCACTTCAAGGGCTATCCGCCACTTAGAGCCGCCGCCTACCATTATGAAATACCTGCAGTGGAAAGATCTGTCTGTGATCTAGATCACTGCGGTTCTTAACAACCTTGGGCATTCAAGGAATTAGCACACCCGTGGACTAGGGCCAAAGTGACTTCATTCTATTTGCGTCAACCGTAGTCAGCAGGGTCTGTGCATTTCTCAATAGATTATGTGACTATCTACTATCGGGGTTGGCAATATTCAAGTCTAGAATAGTCTTTGTCGGCATCTAATCATACGCATTGCCCAAGTTTTCTCTTGACTGTACTGTGTTATCGGAAAGGATATATATGGCGAGGTATTGCGCTAATTTTCGCTGTCCTCAACTTTCACTATCCGTCAGCAGCGGATTATTCATGCCGCTCTCTGTTCTACAATACATTTGTTTTCTGACAAGAGCGGGTGACATGACAGTATATGCGATATAGGAAACTGACCTGACAGCACAACGGTACATAGGCAACCGACTTGGAAATAGCTATGACACGTTCGTCAAGGGATTTTGGATTGATCTCAACCCCTTCAACCTAACTGGTTGGATTATCTCATATAGGTCAATTAACTACATGTCATAATGATGCAGTATTCAAGTCTCGCCGCCCATGGATACTTTTCCCTCTACAATCAACACGAGTAGATGCACCTATAGGCTCCAGATCTCGTCATTGTAAGGCAAAACGCTCAGCTGATGAACGATCGAGATCCAAAACTGCCTGCTGACTGGCTCTAGGTGTTGATATTTTGTCTGATAGAGGAGAGCTTGGACATGCATCATCTCGATTGTTGCGAGCCTCGATGGCTTTGGCCGCTATGAGACTGAGGTCTGCCAACGACTTTGGGGAGGGCCTATCGTGCAGTGGTGCTGTTTGTTGGGCTTCCAACCTGAGGGCGTCCACCGCGTTTTCAATCGCCTTCCTACGTGCTAATCTTGCCGCGTCCTCTGATGATAATTTTGATAGTGCAGTGAACGATACTGATATCTGATTTGTTCGGACTTTGTACGTTGCAAGCTGTAATCGCGTTTTGAGAAGAGCAGCTTTGGCGAATAGTTCTTCTCGTTCTGCTTCGAAGTCTTGAGGTGGTGCTCGTGACCATACCGAAATGCTCTGTTTTGATTGGGGAGTTGGACGAGAACTATGGTGATGTTGCTGCTGCTGATGTTGTGAAGAAGGATCGTAGTTAATCCAGGAAGAAAAAGATGCACGCTCAACTGATGACCCGAGGTTGAATTGCGGATCGCCGTTGTCTGACGGTGTGTTAGGCTCTGTTGGCGTCGGATCACGGTCTACACTCGCCGCCGGCTTCAACGTTTCATGTCAGCGTGCTGAAGTATTGACTTGGTCAGCCCATTACGAACTTACTGTTGCCGTAACAGCTGCACTTCTGGCGTCTCTCGCAAAACCTCTTGGCGGTCCCTGTGTCTCTGAAGCACCATCCTGACTCTGTTTTCTCTTCTTCAAGTAGATGAAGCCTTGTCTGTCATCAATAGAAGCAGTGAAGCTACGTTTGAGAGGGCTGCTTGTGGTAGGTTTCATCCTTAACAAATCTAGTGCAGGTGTGTTGATTCTGGCATTAGGCGACAGTACCCCCAATGCAGGGCGGTTCTGCCCTTCTCTTCTCGTCCCATGATGATCTATGCTTTTGGGACTGTCCTTGGTATTAAATCTGGCTGCAGAATTCTCGTCATTTGAGGCCGCGACTGAGGTATGTGGTGAAGCCATTGCTAGTAAGGATCCTGCCTCCCAGCCGGCCTTGCTCGTTCAAGCGGCACCCAGTACTTAGCAGGGACTTGGGTCGAGGGGTCGGGTATGAGATTCGAGGTAATTCGCACGTTTGACGAGACAGCATAAAGCTTCAGGATTCGCGTCAAGTGAGGCAGGCCAGATTGACGATAAACATGTATAGTATGCCAGTATAATGAGCACTGTGCACCGCGACTCGAACGCGTAGCTACCCGCCCCTAACTCGCCCGANCCCCCTCGGACTCCAGCTCCGGCACGCGGTTCGACGCGAAGCACGTGACTAGGTAGGATGTGTCCAAGTTCACATCTCTTTCTATTGGAAATGCATCTTGTGCTTGTTCAACTTCGAATCGCCACCAAAAGCCTTTGCGGTATTCAGTCACGGGAATCATACATACCACGCTGTAGCATATGGCCCTCAATTTTGGTGGCGGTCGTCGGTGTACGCCATGATCGGGACGGAGATAATCAGGATGATGCTTCCGATATTCCTGGGAGCCACTTCATCGGACCTTGGCCACGACGTAATCCATGCAACGGATATTGTGCCCTTGAAACAAGCTACTGACACAGGTACTCATTTAACGGCAGTCAGCATGCGCAACCAATATCGGATATCAATGCACTCCTCTCTGCCAATATGCGGGTTGCGTTCCTCGGCGAATCATACCTCTTCAAAATTGCCCGATGCGTATAGAGATATAATCCTTTCTACAATTCAGGCAATGATGTGCTGCACGCAGCAACCTCATTTATCCTACCTCCGGCAGTACTGCGAAGGAATGCCAGAAAACTGCGCCCTGCAATGCATCCGCCTGGTTTCATCCCATAGAAGGATAGAGGGTCAGACCGCTCCACGCAATCGGCTAGACGAAGCTGTCGTCTACGTGCTACACTGCGAGGTCAATGATATGCGGGCCCGCTCCCTGGTCATAACGGTAGGGTATTGGGAAGGCTACTGCTGCATCGTGAACATTCGATTTCAAATCATTGGCCAGATGCTTCAAAATCGTTGATCTGTATTCAATCTCGACAACACTTGCTTATGAGTGGACTCCTGATGATCATCCAGAGCGAATTTGGGGCGTCCCAAGACAGGCTTTGATCGTCGACTGCGCATCACAAGACCGACTGACATGCGCTGAACGGAGAGACTATTGTGGGCCAATGCAACAACATGACTCTCTCCCCCTCTTTTAGCCCTGATATGGTGAGGTTACAACAGTATATGAAGCCTGTGGTCATAAGCCGTTTTTGAAGTCGTGAGCATCTGTCAACCTCTGCAATTTCGTCAGTCTTTCCGAAATGGCAGGCATACTGATATCTGGCAGTCTGTTGACGGCACTGATTTCCACAGCGTCTGCTGCAACACCTGACGAATGGTAATTGTTTTGAACCGGATCGAATGATAAATATGTGTGGCTAACGCTCACAGGCGCGGCAAGAACATCTATCAGGTCTTGACAGATCGTTTCTGGCGCGACGACAACTCGACCAGCGCACCTTGCAACGTTGAAGAGAACCAATACTGCGGAGGCACGTACAATGGCATCAGATACAACCTTGAATATATCCAGAACATGGGTATGGACGCAATATGGATATCTCCGATTACACTCAACACTCCAGATGGATACCATGGATACTATCAAACAGACCTCTATTCTCTCAACCCCAATTTCGGCACTTCTGACGAGTTGAAGGCGCTTTCTGGTGCGCTTCACGACAGAGGCATGTATCTGATGGTTGATGTGGTTACCAACCACTTCGGCAGTCCGGACAACTATCCAGACATCCCATACTCTTCCTATGTGCCATTCAACTCGGACTCCTACTTCCATCCCTACGAGTCGGATGTGTGTCCCAATGGACAAATCGACTACAACAATCAAACATCCGCGGAATTATGCTGGCTGTATTCCAACCTTCCAGATCTACGCACCGAAGATCAGGATGTTGTTGATGCCTACAGCACGTGGATCACCCAGTTGGTTTCGAACTATAGCATTGATGGTTTGCGCATTGACAGTGTCAAGAACGTCGACAAAGCCTCAATGCCGCCGTTTTGTGAAGCCGCTGGAGTCTACTGTCTTGGTGAACTGTCCAATGGAGATCCTGACTATAGTTACCCATACCAGGCCGTACTCAATGGTGGCGGCATCATCAACTATCCAATCTACGACTCCTGGACAGCCAATTTCCTCACTCCCGGCGCGTCTACGCCGATGCAGAATCTGGCGTACGCCATCTACCAGGACCGCAATGATAGCATCGATGCCAATCTGCATGGTACCTTCACCGAGAATCACGACAACCCTCGTGTTGCCTTTTCTACGGAAGATATTTCCATTGCCAAGAACGCTATCGCTTGGACGCTGCTGACCGATGGTATCCCCATCATCTATTATGGCCAGGAGCAGCATTTCAACGGCTCAGACGACCCAGGATGTCGAGAGGCAATGTGGCTGGGCGGCACTTCAAACGGCGTTCTGAACTCGAACGCGGAGTTGTACAAGACTGTGGCACTGCTCGCCGAGGTGCGCCATTGGGCAGTGGACCATTCGAGCAGTTACACTACGACGAACACTGTGACCCTCAACTACGGCGAGAACCAGATTTCGATCAAAAAGGACGTCATAGTCAGCATCTTGACCAATGCAGGAACCGGCCAGGGCAGCGAGACGTACAACACTGACGGAGCTGGCTTCCAATCGGGTTCTCAGGTCGTTGATGTAGTCTCTTGTGACACCTACACTGCTAACAGCAGCGGCGAGGTTGCTGCTCTCGTTGGTGGAGGTATACATGTCGTCTTATTGGAGAAAAGCTTTCTGCCTGGTAGTGGGATCTGTGGTAACTGAGAAGATAGCTCAACATTGTAGATCATCATGGAACATAGGTAAGAATATCTTACATATAGAACCTACATCAGCCATCGGATCATCAATAGAAAGATTATGACATCCGATCTACAATAGTGTTGTTCTGTCTTTGAAAGCCTCCAGGATCTTACCACCTCAGTCGAATCACAGACACAACATTAATAATGACAAGACTCTAGATTGCCTTGTGCTGTCGCAAGTTCATATATCATACAGCACGCTCAACCCCTGGATCTTCTCGGCCACTCAGGCGACTTTATCAACCTCCATTGGGATGGCGTCGGACTGTTCCTCTATTGCAGATGAAGGCTCGACACTTGTGACAATGGTATCGGATTGGTCGACAGTGGGCTTGGTGGAGTGTGCCGTTCCAGCCGCTTGGTGTACCTCCACACTGCCTTCTCCTTCAAGAGCGCCAGCGCCCAACTTGCTTCTCATCGCAGCTCGTTCTCTGATCTCTTGGCCCTCCTTTTCGAGCGCCCGCATCCTGTCTCCATTGTCGCCCATTTCTGCTCTTAGATCGTCCACCATTAATTTCGTCCATTCGAAATGACGTGCGCACTTCTTCCTGTCGCAGACCTTGATCGATAGACTGTCGTGGTGAAGCTGCTCGCTAGAATCAATTTCCATTGCATCAGAATTACCATTCGGCTGGCCCGACTCCAGAACCAAATTGTCTTCGTCAAACGATTGCCGACCAATGGGAGAGTCACGCCACCGTTGGAATTCAGCTTCTGTCCACGAAAGTCGCGGATCATACCCGCAATAATCCTTAGGCTTGACTTCTTTCTCGGCGACAGCGCGTGTGGCTGCTTGTTTGACCAGTGTGACGAACTTCATACGGTCCTTCAGCAACTGATGCCTTTCCCTGGCAACTTCCTTCTTGATCTTGATACTGGTCAAGGCTGCTGCTTCGATATCAGTGAAGTCGATTAGTTCGCCTGCATTGGACTTTCCGTCTGGTGTTGGGGGAGGTGAGGGAATCCCGTCACCCAGGCGCTTGAAGCTGGCGGCTGTTGTCGACGAGTAAACGAGCCCCTTGAGTTCGCCCACGGATATGACACCGCCTCTAGCCCCAGAGCCATCGTCTGTCCCAATTCGGCCTATGCTACCTCTTCCCCCTCCTTTTCTGTGGTCAGACTTTCCCTTAACTCTAGTGATTGTCTCGCGGAAGAACAGCAATCCGCACTCGTCAGAGCAATACTTGCTCACTTCACTGCCGTTCTTTCCACTAATGATCTTCGCGGCTTGCCTGCAACTGCTCCTTCTGCACATTCTCTTCCAAGTGGTTCTTCCCAGCCCCGATTCTGAGCAACCGGGACAAAAATATCTGTCGATGAGGTGTTTATTACGCTCCTCAACGCCAACACATTTGCCGTGAAACCAGTCGTCACAGTCACCATCACATCCAATCATGAAAGTGCCATTATCAGGTTTACGGCAGAGACAGTAGAGGTCTTCGTCAGAGCCGGCAGGGCCAGAGTCTTCGTCTTCGTCATCGATAAAGGCTTCTGATGCATTCTCATTGGACGAACGATTTGACGGCGCCGGTGATGAGTTGAGAGGGGTGCCTTTGCTACTTGCAAGAGCTCTGACGCTTTTGGGTTCAGTTTTTCTCTTTTTAGAGGGTGGGGCCTTCTTCATAGTTGTCGCAGTACCCTTCTTCTTTGTTGGCGCCGAACGTTTCTTTGAAGAGTGCGCTGGCAGCTCAGCTACAGGTGACTTTTCGGTCGAAAGCATCGGTACGGAGGAATCACGTAATGGCGATGGATTGCGAAGGGTCGTGTCGCTCCTGTGCGAGGCTATAGGCTTTAAGCTGTTCTGGTCCTTCTCAGCTGTTGCTGCTGTTTTGTGCTCGTCCCCAATAACTTGCTCGTGAATTTGCGCTTGTTCTTCCTGCTTTACGATAATGTTCACGTTCGTTCCGTCTCCCAGAGCTGAGGTATGGTTGGAGGATGGGTGAGAGTTCGGAAAGTCAGCTGATAGCGTTTGTATGAGTAAATCCTTAGTATTCGATGGCGCATTGTTGTCGGTTCGTTCGGATAATGGCAGCTGATAACCCTCAACAGGGTGTGAACCATTGATGTGAGAAGTCTCATTGCTTTCATGTGAATCTTGCGAGATCGAAGTTCGCTTCGTTTGTTCTGGCGAGCGACCGTGAGTTCCTAATAAAGGTGGAAGACTGAACTTTGAGAGCTGCTCAGTCGAGATGTTTGCGTGCGCCCTCGCCTGCTCTGGAGAACGCGATGGGTGATGATAATGTTCTAGTGTGGGCGAACTCCCTAGCCGCTGAAGGCCAACCACAGGTTGCGGCAGTTCCATTGCTACAGTAAACTCGCTACTACCTGGCCGGGCACTGATAGACTCTCGCTTGCGACTGATTTCCACGCTCTTGCTGTCGTCCTCAAACCCTTCTTGAAGCTCTCTGGTAGGCAGTGCGCTGCTAGGACTGTGTTCGTGTTGCGCCTCCTCTTCCGACTGCGCCGGCGTCGGGTTGAGGAGGGATGACAAGAAAGACATCATGAGGAATCTGTGTAATGGATCTGAATCGATAGCATGACTTGATCTGTCAGAAATAAGTAAGTTATGGTAAGAAGCGTAGCGATAGAGTCGTTGACAAACTTGAATGGATCTTTCGAACAACCTAAGGTACCTACAGTACCTGCCAGGTGCACGCCTGGAAAGCTAAAGCTCGCTAAAGTCCGACTGAAAGCCGACGCGGAACACCCGTTGACGCGTGATAGTGGCATCTCGTCGCTTCTGCCGCGCACCGAGTCTGATTTTTGGAATAGATGCGGGGTGCGGAGAGTGGCGCGGCGCGGCCCGCTTGCTTCGGGATCTAGTGGCCTAAGGCAGCGCAGCATGTCCCAGTCCAGTCCAGTGCGCTGCTGTAGCTGGCCCCAATTCAATACCACTCGAGTGATCAATGGAATGGCTATCTATACCTCATATTGCCTCAGAGACGTCTCCCTCTTGTCAAACTGAAAGACCAACTAGGACTTCCGACGTCCTAGAATCGACAAGATGGATCTCGTACTAGACCCATTGACTGCGATCCGCGCTTTGTTTCTATTCGCGGCAACGTTGGTGAGCAGCAGCATTGGCCCTTCGACCGTGAGCCAACCAACCTGAACGACGCTCATCAACAAGGTAGGTACTTCTTCTCGTTCTCATACAGCCTCTCGGTTCGCGTTTCGTCGCCTATGGTCCTCGATCTGCGGTCTCCTCATCCTCAGCGATCCGCGAGAAAGAAGAGCATGTAAAGAGCAAGCATTCTTCACAGACGGCCGTTTTGAAAGCCTTGGACAAAGCGGCGAGAATCCAAGTCCCGCATTCGTGGTTCACCACCTTCTACGTGCTATCAGTATTTCTGTCGATAGCTTGGGGAATACAAATATGGAGGAAAGGAAACCTCTTCCTGGCGATTGCCGACCAAGCATCACTTCCGACTGATCAATCCGGCTCCATGACGGTACAGCAGGTCAAGCTTTGCTGGTGCTTGATGCTACTACAGGGCTGTCGTAGACTCTTCGAATGCCTGGCTTTTTACAAACTTTCCAAGTCTCGGATGTGGGTTGGTCACTGGCTGCTGGGGTTGTCTTTCTACATTGGCATGAGCGTTTCAGTTTGGGTGGAAGGAAGCCGTAAGTTGAGAGATTGGCACCGCCTTCGCTTTACAGCCCACATCACTGATGCATTTTACCTGTATAGACGCCCTGAAGCAGCACGAATTTGTGTTATTCACCGAGCCTGTATTCCACGCGCCGAGCCTCCGCTCATTCGTCAGCGTTCTGCTCTTCTTGATGGCGTCAGGTGTCCAGCACGACTGCCACACGTATCTTGCGTCCTTGAAGTCTCCTCCATCTAGCACGTCTGGTTCGACCTCACAAGTCTCCTCTCAAACAGATGCCTACCAAATCCCTACCCACCCAGCCTTCAACCAGCTTGTCACGCCACATTATTTCTGCGAATGCCTAATTTATCTATCTTTGACTATTGCGGCGGCTCCAGAGGGGCAATGGGTTAACTGGACGCTAGTCTCGGCCTTGACATTCGTTGTGGCCAACCTCGGTGTTACTGCTGTTGGGACACGGACATGGTATATAGCCAGATTCGGCAAGGCCAGTGTTCAGGGAAAGTACAACATGATACCTTTCGTATTCTAGAATAGAAGGCTTCACGAAACGACGATTGATCAGATGCACACTGCGGTGTGCTTTTCCCGGTCTACAATGTTGCTTTGGGTCATCTTGAAGAGAAATTTCCTAAATAACCCAGAGCTCTACGTGAACGCATCTAGGTGCATTGTTAGCCCCCTCATAGACGACTTGCATCCTCAACATGTTCCGTCTTCCGGAGTTCACCGCCAACACTTTCCAACCTGACTGCAGTGTCCTTGTCGGAAGGTAGCGATGTGACCTTCGCAGAAGCCAAAGCGCCGTATGGGTTGGGTGTAGCTTTGTCAACCTTCTAAGTCTCCATAGCATCTGTCCAGGATTTGCCGGCCGTGGTGGCGAAATACCGTACATCCACATCGTTGTCCTGCGACAGCTTCTCAAGCTGTGGCATGATCTCCTCGCGAATAATCTGGTCGGCCCTCGGGCTTGTGGTGGACGGCTCAGAGGCCTTACCCTCCTTCTCAAGCTGGGCAAGTGTTGTTGTGTCATCGTCGGGCAGACGCTTGAAGATGTCAATGAGGACCGCGTACGACTTCGCGACGTTGAAGCGAATATTTGGGATGGAGTCACCAACAAGTGACTGGAGGATAGGGAGAACCGATTGTGCAAGCACAGGTAATGTGAGAGCAGGTGCAAGAGTCTGTGTTGTGAGTCAGTTGCCAGGCATCTAGTTCTGTGGACAGGGATCTCTCTTACCGAAATTGCAAAGCAGGTCGTCATCCGATAGAGGTAGTTGGCGTGTTCAGCCATTGCGGCCACTTTGGGAACGATTGCCTCGCTTGCCCACTCCACACCGAACACCTCTGTGAGCCGCTTTAGGTTCTGTGTGCTAGCCTCACGAATGCTGAAGACTGTGTCCCCTAACCAGCTCATGCACAGGCCGGCGAGCTTTTCATCGAAGAATTTGACACCGAGCTGGCTTGCAAGTAGAGGAACGTACTGGATGATTGCCAGCCGCACGCGCCATTGCTTGTCTTCGGCGAGCTGCACGATGGCTGGAAGCAATGACTGTGAGAGAAGTTCAATACCAATCACATTGTTGACCTGCTCGAGCTTGGAGATGATGTTCAAGCGGACATCTGGGAAATCGTCCTTCAGCATCTGCAAGAACATAGGTAGCAAGTGCTCGGTAGTTTCCTGCTTGCCCAGTATGGGAGCAAGCCCAGAGATTTGGTTGCCGAAAGCAGCGCGAACGTGCTGAGATGTATCGGTAACTAGCTCTTCAATAGCTGGCATAATATCACGAAGGAGGGCGTCACGTTCAACGAGTTGACAGAAGCCTGTTCAGTTAGCATAGTGAATAAAACAGCAATCAAGCATGGAAACCCACCTGGGATCTGGCCTGCGATGGCACTCCTGACCTCTGCCTCAGTATCCTTGAGCAGTTTCACAAAAGCGGGCACAAGGTCGCGAGCGACGACTTCTTCATCGACAGCCTTTGCGAGCTTCTCGAATCGATCTGCCACCATGTAACGAACCCTCCAGCTCTTGTCCTCGATGAGACTTCTCAAAGCGGTCAACAGAACGCCGTGGCTGCTCTGCTGTTCCTTTGGGACAGCTTCTGCAATCGCAATCAGAATCTCTACCGTCAACAGCCTCACACTGTCTTGATCATCCGCAGCAAGATGCTGGAACAGTGGAATCATATCTTCAATGACGATCGCGGGTGGCATGCTCTTGACGAACTTTGCGAGATTATTGGCGGCCTGTCTGCGCACCATGGGGGTATCGTCATGAACTAATTGAGCGAATTGGTGGCGAAGGTTTTCCTGAGACTGCGGTGTGGCATGCTGATATGGTGTGTTGTAAAGACCCGTCGCCGAGATCTTAGAGGTAAACCAATCGGCCTTGGACAATCGTAGGGCTAGAGGAATGAAATGCTGCTCTATTTGCTCTTGAGAGAGCTGCTCGCAGATCTTGTTCAGAGATTCAACGGCCTTGCAGAGTCAGCGAAGTACACAGACCCCCTCCATTGCATATGCATCCATACCTTGTCACGAACGAGAGGCTCCTCAATGGTGGACAGGTTCTCCAACGGAGAGAGAAGCACGTGCGCGTACTCAGGCCCACCAACATACTCAACGAAGCCGCCCAGCTCATCGCTGAGGGCAGTCAAAACTTCATCTTCATCCTCGACAGATTCTGGCAACAGTGTCAGCTCCACCGAACCTCCTCAATGAACGTGTTCCAAGAAGCGATTCATACCGTCAAGGAAAGGTATCAATTCCTCCCTCGTCCTATCTNGGCCAAGGGCCAAAGCAATAGTGGAAAGTCGTCTGATAGCGTTAAGGCGTAGCAGTACATCATCGTGCTACGAGCTGGGTTAGCCACGCAAACAAGCCCAGTCTTGTGTTCCACGGCTACCCCTCCACCTGATTCATACCTTCAGCTCGTCGATGAGGACGGCAATGGGGTACAGCTCGTCCTGCGGCGCACCCTCATCCATATTCATAGATATCGCCCGTCCAGCTGATCACGATGAGGGAGTGGTGGGCTGCGGAAGAGGACAGAGCTAGTTCAACTATCTCTCGTCCGTTCACAGCTCAAAGGTCGGGAGGGTGTGCGGTGCGTCAAGGGTCGGTGAGGAGGCGGATCTGCAGCGCAAGAGGATGTTGAGGAGGTCGAGTCTATTGCTCACCGATGGAGTCAGCCTGGGGGTAAGATGGAAGGACACGAAGATAGTCAATGTCGCAAAAGAGGTGGCTCTTCCACAAGGATTAAGTCAAAGTCGAGGCGCATGACATTATCAGACAGAAGGCGGGCGGGCATGTGAATTGCAACAGATAGCCCTTACCTCGAGGCCGACGGCGGGTTGGTTGCCGCACGACGAGAGTTCGATGGCTAGCGGCACAGGGCGTCTGGGTGTATTGCGTTGTTTGGTACAGCGAGGGGAGTCGTGGAAGAAGTGGTGGCAGTGGTGATGTTGGACGTGACGGTTGTGGTGTATTCGTAGGTACGTACGGGGTGCAGCGTCTGGGGCGGGTTACCTCAAGGATGGTCGTTTTCTTGCCTCAGGTCTCAAGTGGCTGATGCTGGCTGGCTAGTAATTACAGTACAGACGGCAAATATCGTCTGTTACCCNGGCGTGGGGCGATTACTGCGTGCCTCAATGAGCCTCTAAGAGCCTATGATAGCGAGTCTATATTAAGTAAGTAGTTAGGTAACAGCGGTAACCGCTCTGTGTACGTGCCCATAAAGATGAACGTGGGGCCACCCCTCATCAGCCACACACATTGATACTGCGCCACAGCCAAAATGTTCGCCCACTTCCAAGAAAGTGTCGAGTCACTTTTGGCATTTGATGATGAGACGTGGGATTGGATGAGTCGACCACGCTGCTTCACATACATCTTTGCTCAACAACTTCTCACCAACAATAAAAGCCCCTGGAGTGTTAAAACAAGCGTTTGCTTTAGTCAGGGTTTGACTTTCGCCACAAACAGGTTTCATATCTCCAAATCAAACCAAACCGCCAGGCGCAACACCAGCTATGCCTACCATCTCGGTAGACAAGTATGCCCTGTACAAGGAGCTCGGCAGAAACTATACTCGTGAGGAATTTGACGAGCTTTGCTTCGACTTCGGCATTGAACTGGACGATGACACTGAGGGTGAAGAGACCCCCGCTCAACTGAAGATCGAGATTCCTGCCAACCGTTACGATATGCTTTGCTTTGAAGGCATTGCATTGAATTTGAAGGTCTTCCTGGAACAGCAGACATGCCCAAAGTGGCAGGTTAAGGCGCCTGTCACCGGGGAGATTCAGACTGTGACCGTCCAAAAGGACACTGAAAAGATCCGTCCTTACTTCTCAAGTGCTGTCTTACGTGGCGTCAAGTTCGACCAGGCCCGATATGAATCTTTCATCGCGCTGCAAGACAAGCTACACCAGAACTTGGCTAGGCAAAGAACCCTGGTGGCCATCGGAACCCACGATCTCAACACCATCCAGGGACCTTTCACATACGAGGCGCTGCCCCCTGACCAGATCAAATTCAAGCCATTGAACCAATCGAAGGAAATGACCGCCACTGAAATGATGGCTTTCTATGAGAAAGACAAGCATCTTGGAAAGTATCTTCCCATCATCAGAGATTCGCCTGTGTACCCTGTCATCTACGACAAGAACCGAAATGTTCTATCGATGCCGCCAATCATCAATGGAGACTTGTCCAAGATCACTCTCAACACTACTGATGTGCTTATCGACATCACTGCCACTGACAAGACAAAGCTTGAGATAGTGAACCACATCCTGGTGGCTATGTTCAGTGCCTATTGCTCAGAGCCATTCACTGTCGAGCCTGTCAATATTATCTCGGAGCACAACGGCGAGAGCAGACAGGTCCCAGATCTGACTCCAAGGCCAATGCAGGTCAGCGCAAGCTTCATCAACTCTGTCTGTGGCCTCACACAGTCTCGTGAGGAGCTGTCCAAGCTTCTTACTAAGATGTGCTATGAGACGAAACCATCAACTACAGACAAGGACACACTTGATGTTGACGTTCCTATCACTCGTGCCGACGTGCTTCACCAGGCAGATATCATGGAGGATGCTGCCATCGCCTATGGATTTAACAAGCTTCCTCGTCACTTCCCCAGTACATCGAGTACTGTCGCGGCAGGCTTGCCCTTAAACAAACTGTCTGATATTGTCAGACTGGAGGCCGCCATGTGCGGTTGGGCCGAGGTAATGCCTCTCATTCTGTGCTCGCACGATGAGAATTACGCCTCTCTTAATCAACCTGACGATGGCAGGGCTGTCAGGCTACAAAATCCAAAGACAGCTGAATACCAGATCGTACGCACAAGCCTCATCCCAGGGTTGCTGAAGACTGTAAGAGAGAACAGGAAGCACAGTCTGCCTATGAAGATCTTCGAGGTGTCAGATGTTTGCTTTAAAGATGACTCCCTGGAGCGCAAGAGCAGGAACGAGAGGCACTTTGGAGCCTGCTTCTACGGCAAGACTTCCGGTTTTGAGCAGGTGCATGGAATTCTCGACAGGATCATGTTGATGCTCAAGTCGGCTTTCATTACCAGAGAAGAGGGCCTCAACAACCCTGCAGCTGCTGGTTTCTCATACTGGATCGAAGAGGTCGAAGGTACGAGTCCCTGTCACCGCCTCTTGTCTATGAAAATAGTAACAACTGACTTGAATAGATCCAACTGAACTTATAACTGATAATAACAACAGTATACCTTTAGGTATATTTATAGGTATGGTATTTGTAGTTACTTACATAAACTATTAC